>JAOTOM010003747.1:0-182441 GCA_034440615.1 Ashinkailepas kermadecensis
CACTTCCCGACTTCCCCGGTAGGCGGCACTGACATGCCGAGGTGCGCGTGACCCGCCCCTGCCCCGCCCCTGCGCCGGCCGACACCGTCCATCCTGTTGATGCCGTCAGCCGACGTGACGTCACCGCTCCTGCCGCTGAGCTCCGCTGCACTGGCCTCCGCGGACTCATGAGCCCGATAGCCTGCTATATATGAGCCTGACACACACACACACACACACACACACACACACACACACACACATATATACACATACATATATATATATATATATATATATATATATATATATATATATATATATATATATATATGTATATGTATATATATATATATATATATATAAATAGAATAATACACTCCGCGTTGGCATGGCTAATGCGATTCAGTCAATCCAGGTCCGACAGTCCGGTTATAACCAGAAAAACAACCCGTTTAGCTGGCGACAACAACCAACAAAAAAACCTGTCTCGGGAAATGAGAGGAAACTAACGCATCTGTAATGCAGGCATGGATATTATTACTTGGGATAAAAACGCAATTTCTCATCTCCTTGGACACAATTGCTTCTTTCTGTTATCTGCTACGTTCAGACATCCTTTGATAGGAGGGTGTTCATGATACATATGGGATCCATATTGTTGCCTTTTCAGCATATTCATACTTCCTCAAAATGAGACGTGAATACCAGCGAGGAAAATAACTTCAGGATTTGGGGACAGGGGAAGATCTAGCAACAGGTCTGACCAGCTATGCCAGGCCAACGCGCAGCATCCCGCAGCTTGCTTTTATCGGAGTCACCCTGGTCTAAGGCGAGGCAGCTGGTAGCGCTGTAGCGGCCATCACTGCAGCTATTGCTGGGCTGTCTTCTGGTGCTGGTGAGACCATGCTTAGTGGCGCAGCCTTGGTCAGGCCATTGGGGCGGATGTACACTGCGACAATTACTGAACGGAGCATCATAAACCAATAAAGAAAGAACGGAAAGGTGCTTTGATCAATTTTGTGTCGTGAAATGCCGATGTAAACCATCCGCAATTGTTGAATCAATTGGAAAAAGACTAACACGAAATACGCGCCCAGAACTTCAATAGACGCACGGCCTGAAACCGATATCTTACTCGCATACCAGGTTTGTCGAAAGCGTAACAGGTCTGACAAGATCGTACTGTAGGGCAACGCTGGGTCAATAGGGACAAACAGAACATGTCATTTTTATAACACAATACAGTAAATATGATCATGAGAACTATAGGAATAAAATTTAAGTTGTATGTGCAATATACGTTCATTCGCCGAATAACGGACCACTTCCTTACCATAATCAACATAAATCTTCCACATTAGGCAAATTTACTTCATATTAATGGCTTGGGCGGAGCTTGGGAATATCAGGGATGTCATTTATAGTACAACGTGCCCCTAGACAAACTGAAGAAGAAAAAATGCTACGCCCATTGCTTAAAGTGCCCCTTCATGACTTTGCAGTGCCTGTCTCGTACGTGGAAGTGATCACATATAAACTTAGGCGCACCCTCAAGGTTTATTTTCCCTCACTACAGATGCCATTAGGAAGCCTTTGAATGCCCCTTTGACGGCTTGCCGTGCCCCTTTCGCAGTTGAGATTGCCAATTGGGCGGTCAGGGCGAGGCTTGGAAATATCAGGGATTCCACCTTCGCAGCTCGAAGTGTCCGTGAACAAAGTGGAATGCCCCTGCCACTTGTCAAAGTTCCCCTTGCTGGCTGCTTCGACTTATGAGGGAGACGCTGTAACTAGTGTCTCTCTCGTAGGTCAAAGTGCCCTCAGATAAACTTAGATGTGTCGTTAGCAGCTTTGGTTTACCTAAATCCAGTTCAGAGTGCGCTTCTTGTCGTCAAATTCCTTGACAAGGACCCCGAAGAAGGCCTTCACTGGTTACCTACCAGCATCGGGATCAAGACGTTGTTTTACCCACCGGGCAAAATCTCACTACCAGCCAGAGCACTGTGATATGTGACTCTGTTCGTTTTCCAGATTGACAGCCCTTAACTAGATTCTTGACTATGCCACTATGATTTCTCAATTTACGGCACCATGGCCTGTCAGATGAACAGATTGAGTTGCAATACATCTAGGGATGTATGAGGGAGAAGGCCTGAACTTGCATTTTGCCTTTCGTCAGGGGCGCCTCGATTGATCAGTGGGGCACCCTGGCCTGTGAAAATGCATCGGCGTTTGAAACGCAACGAAAAGATCTTATCGTCGCCGCAAGTAAGCACCTGCCAGATTCTACCATCCAGGGGATCAGTGGAGACGACAAACCAGGCCATTTTTGGACAGATTAAAAACATATGTTGAAGTAGCCTGTTCGCTAATGTTCCTGTTCAGAAAACAGTCGCTGTGCTCGCCGATTATGCTTACCGTCACGCTGCATTCTCTACCCGCAGCATTCCGCAATGCCTTCTTACCGTCACGCAGTACTCTCTACCCGCAGCATTCCGCAATGCCTTCTTACCGTCATGCTGCACTCTCTACCCGCAGCATTCCGCAGTGCCTTCTTACCGTCATGCTGCACTCTCTACCCGCAGCATTCCGCAATGCCTTCTTACGTCATGCTGTATTATCTACCCGCAGCATTCCGCAATGCCTTCTTACCGTCATGCTGCACTCTCTACCCGCAGCATCCCGCAATGCCTTCTTACCGTCATGCTGCATTCTCTACCCGCAGCATTCCGCAATGCCTTCTTACCGTCATGCTGCACTCTCTACCCGCAGCATCCCGCAATGCCTTCTTACCGTCATGCTGCATTCTCTACCCGCAGCATTCCGCAATGCCTTCTTACCGTCATGCTGAACTCTCTACCAGCAGCATTCCGGAGTACATTCTTACCGTCATGCTGCACTCTCTGCCCGCAGCATTCTGGACTACATTCTGTGCCATGATGTACTCTCTGCCTGCAGCATTCCGGAGTACATTCTTACCGTCATGCTGCACTCTCTGCCCGCCGCGTTCCGGAGTGCATTTTGTCCGCCATGCTCTGATTCTGCGCCACCCAAGCACCGTTTAGGTGGCCCAACGGTCACAAGTCTTACCAAGCTGATGGCTTGGCTGAGGACTCATCTTTGGGTGTTTGGTTTGCGAAAGTTGATGTGGTCGGTGAGGAAGAACGTGTCGTACCGATCCCAATTATGATCTGGTGGCTTTACAGTCGCTAAATTGATGATATCTTAGTCGATGTGAAGGGTACCCTAAGCTAGTAACTAATAGCAGAAATAGTTTGTTTTTTAAAACTCATATTAAGTCGGTAACGCTGAAGCCATTCAAAAGTTACACTCAACATCATACAGGATAACCTGAGCCTACCGTTACTGCAAACAGTTTGAAAGAGGGGCCAGGCCTCACCTTTACCATGCAACGAGAGCTGAGAGCGTAGACTGGCTTTCGTGACGTTGCTGTTGACGTTCATGACGCAATTTTACCACCAGTGTACACCGCAAACCAACTGATGTATGCAGATGCTTAAACGATGAGAGCGATTTCTCCATTAGACATAAAGCAAGTGTACATAAGCAAGGTTTATGTTCTCAGACCTCTCACACACTGCGCGCAATAGGCATGGATTAATCGGAAATTGACTGGAGTGAAACAAATGTTAGTCACCCAATCTCAGTCAATGATAAGGACAGGAAGGCCATATCGCGGTATAAAAAGATGGCCATCCAATAGAACACCAGTCAACACCAATAAATCATTTTCCAGACAACATATTCCCAACGTAAAAGCACGATGAAAAAGTACTTCAGGATACCGTGAGACGTACCTATCAAATCATTTCATAATGGGGCAAATTGAAGCTACAAGAACAGGACTCCGTCACTCGTCCCACCCGTGAACTTAAGAAAGGAAATCAGAAGAAAAGAAACTATTGGAACAGCACGAGACGAATATAGCACTGAAGAAATCAAGAGATGTGGTGAAAAAGAATGATCGAAATACATGAATGCAAAAATAAACAGGTCTGCTTTAAAACGTGACGAAGACTGCATATATGCCACTGTGCTGGGAACTCAGAATGGGGAAAGTCAGATAGCACACCCCTCCCTCTACACCCACGCCCCAAAACGACAACTTCCGGACTGAATCTTCAATAACCTACCAAGTCAGCTGGTACCGTCCCACCTCGTCTCGTCTCCGCATCTGCTCCCGCTATCTCGTCTCGTCTCCGCATCTACTCTGTTCAGCGCTCTAGTCTGACCCTTCGTGTTTAAGCACGTACTCACAGTGCATGTTTTTTTCACTGATGGAGGGGCTTCTACAAAAGAGCACCCGAAATCGCAGAAAAGCGAACTTTTGGTGCAGGAAAAGGGACTTTTGCAGACTATTGTGCAATCGAATCTTGGGGAATGACCCGTAAAATATGAATATGCATGCCCAGATTGTTTCACCAGAATCATTCCAGCAAAATATGTGCATCTGTTTGATATCCGAACAGCTTTAGATCAGGTCAAGACACGCCATATGGCTAGGTCAAGTAAGTTTAACCTTGAATATCCCCGGTACATCACCTTTGAAGTATCACAAAATGTTTACAGAAGAACTGATATGATGTTATGTCGTATGACTTAGGTTGCGTTGAAACCGAGTTACGGTATGACTTCACGAGGAACAACAATATTTTGTATAACATGACACTGTGTAGAATATAGATGATAATTCACCTGACGTGATGCCCTTGACCTTTGATACATTGTTGACCAAGAATGCGTATTGCATGCTCGTTATAATTTTAGACGTGAAACATTACCCCAAGACGTATTCTCCCCACCCAACACGGTAAAATCGTGGAAATTGACCTGACTTCAGGTCAGTAACCTTGACCTAAATTACAATTACCAGCTAACAAGTTGTTCGCCTTGATGAAACGACAACATGGTCCGAGTTTAGTGCCTGTTTTTGCAACTACCCGGAATGACGTCATCCTGAAGATTTTGGAATCATTACTAAGATTTTGGATTTTTCATTGTAAGATTTTGGATCATTACTCACGTTGACCTGTTCCAGGTTGATGTCCTTCGATGACCTGAACCTCAAATTCGTACCAGATATGCGAAAATGCACACGAAGTTATTCAACTTTGTGTCTCTGTGTCTGCACATTTTTCCGCTATCCCGAACAAAATATCTGAGTTGGGGGAGGGGGCTCTCGACAGTCCCCCGGCCCGCCGAGATTTGAATGTCACAACGGCTTGGTTGTTATAAATCACCCTCGCTATGTTTTCTAGTCTCCGTAGTATAAGTTGCTTGTTGTCTGACCGCTGTTCATTGGTCACACAACCAAAAGCTATAAAATCATACGGTAATTTCATAACTCATGTCATTCGACGTTTCGTACATAGTTTGACATCGGCAGGAAGACAATTAAGTAATTAATTAATTAAGTAATTATTTATTAATTAATTAATTATAATTAATTAAATCGATTAATTAATTTATTAATTAATCGCAATCTCAGTTCTAGGTACTCTTTTTAAATTGAGATCACAGAACACAAGGGAATCGTCTGACAATTGTCCAGGGGCATGCATGCATCATCAGTATTATACTATATAATATAATTAATGTCCAATGTCATCACATGCATTGTGTTAATGACATCTGACATTATCGATCGACAAAACATCCAGTACGCTCCTCAGCAAAGACATTCAGTTCAACAAAGACGTCGTCGGGGCGACCTGGTTTAGGCTTGAATGTGGCCCTCAGGAGGTACATCATCATAATCACAACCCGCCGCCACGGGTCGCCTCTAGCAGGGCCCAATCTCTCCGCTGCTGGTCACCTCTAGCACGGACCAGTCTCGCCGCCAAATTTCGCCCGTGTTGAAGTTTACTTCATATGTTATGAACCCAACACTGGCAAGCCATTGATGTTGAGAGCCTAACCCAATAGGTAGCCTACATATTCGTTGTGTGGCCGTCAGTATAGGTGCCACAGTGGATGGTGCATCACTTAATGTAGTTACACTTCGTGTCGTTTAATTGGGTGTATGCCAATTTCTTCCAGCCAGTTTGTTGCCACATGCAGGCGTCATCATACAAACGCACTATCCATAATCCAACGTCTGTAACATATGTCTTTCACGGTTGCCGTGCTAGAGGCTACCAGCGGCGGAGAGACGGCCGTGCGAGAGGCGACCAGCGGAGTAACAGCGTCCATAATTTCACCCCAACAACTTACACACCGTTGGCAGTAATGCATTGCTTCGCATAGGTATATTTCGTTCGAAGCATTGTGGTATGCAGCCTCCAGAATGCATGCATTGTCACCATTTTTCATTTTTCTCATCGACAGAACGTCTACGGGGAGGCTTCGCGGGATAATTCAGCAATTTATAGCGACCGCGGTCGGCATGGTTTTGACAGGCAATGACAAATCTGGAGATTTGTTTTCCACATCCGAGCACGAGTTCCTACGTTGCTTGCTTGCTTAGCTTCCTTTAGTTTTCCGGCGTGCGTGACTGTAACTGCGCCTAAGTACTTGGCATTGTTGCGTACACAAATATATATACTGATGCTGATAGAAAGTTAAATGCCTGATATTTCTAACCGCTGAAATACTTATTCCGGGGAAGGTAAATTTTCGTTTGCAATTGGAAGAACATTGACGAAAGCGACAAGTGGCACACGCTGCTCTTGTTCCTACCTATATAAAAGTGATCAGCAAACATTGCGAAGTACCGCAGGACACTTCGTCACGCCAAGCAGTATATTTTGAGAATGCTTTGTTGGTCATACCACACGGACAAAAGATTGCCAGCCAGTTCCGATGTGTACCACAGTGCAGCCCTCAGGGACCGTGTCGACGGCATGTGGAATACGACATGCTTCTTTCTATTCCAAATTTTAACAGTTTATCTTCTGGAGAGCTTCATGCAGTCACGTGCAAAATGGAACCGAACTGCGATCTTCGCCTTATTTTGTCTGTGATTATGAGTGAAGCTTCGTCTAGGCACTATGTTTATTTTTTTCGCAACCTCTCATTCGGTAACATATATGGTCTTCTTATACTTGATGCGAAATATGTGTGGCGTTTTATTTAAATAAATCTTATGCTCGTGGGCCAGATAATGTGCTTACAAGACCGCTCGCTGGAGCCAACTCTGACTGATTGCGAAATTTCCTCAGTTGTTGTCGACTCTAGGATATACATTTCTGGGAAGAGTAAGCCCGGGGTCAGACATCAACCAGCTAACCTAAAACCTGTCGCGACAGAACCACCCGCTTTATCGTACCGTTCCATCGACGATGCACGTATTGCGAGCATAACATTAGCTAATGCTAAGGTTATGCCCGCAACATCATAGGATGTGAACGTGTGCAATGCTAAAGTAACGACAACCTGCGTCCACGAACTTCGTAGAATACCCAATGAGTTTAAATACCTTGTCATCCTTCAGTTCACCACGTCGGCATACCAGGAACACGATTTTCAGTTGTGCTGCTTGGGGTGTTTTCCGGCCGAGGGATCTTGAGCGTCGTCCTGTAGCCCGCTTATTGAGGAGCTGATGCGACCCACCGCGTCCTCGCAACCTCTCCGAGCCTCGTCGTGTTCGAGTCGTGCTTCTCTGTCACTTGACACTTCAGACCGGCCATGTTGCCGTGGTCTGAGCAGCACTCGACCACGTGCGGGACGTCCGTGGAAGCACCTCGACACGAGCCGGCGACGCCGATGATCGCCGTGACGCATCGCTCGCCACTCGGGACGACTTACGATCCGCATTACCAGAAATCGGACAGCCGTGTCGGAATAGGCTCCGCGGGAGTCGTTCGCCGCCCTCGTCGCAGGTTATGCGAGGCTGGTGTTCGCGCCGCAGGGCATCGACCGTGCCATAGTGCTGGGAGGAGGGTGCTGTGACCGCTGCAGATGGTGTGGGACGGATGTGCCACGAGGTCACGGTCGGCTCGCATCTGGTAGTTACCGCCCGGCGGTGAACAAACTGGGCAGGACCGCGTGATGGATGCCGCTGGGCAGACAGCACCGGGGACCGTGACGGCACGATTGTCACCATTAGTCAGGTACTTCAACTGACCATCCCCTCTCACTCCTCTGCAGTCGCTCTCTCTCTCTCTCTCTCTCTCTCTCTCTCTCTCTCTCTCTCTCTCTCTCTCTCTCTCTCTCTCTCTCTCTCTCTCTCTCTCTCTCTCTCTCTCTCTCTCTCTCTCTCTCTCTCTCTCTCTCTCTCTATCTCTCTATCTCTCTATCTCTCTATCTCTCTATCTCTCTATCTCTCTATCTCTCTATCTCTCTATCTCTCTATCTCTCTATCTCTTTATCTCTCTATCTCTCTATCTCTCTATCTCTCTATCTCTCTATCTCTCTATCTCTCTATCTCTCTATCTCTTTATCTCTCTATCTCTCTATCTCTCTATCTCTCTATCTCTCTATCTCTCTATCTCTCTATCTCTATATCTCTCTATCTCTCTATCTCTCTATCTCTCTATCTCTCTATCTCTCTATCTCTCTCTCTCCCTCTCTCTCTCTCATTATCCATCTGTTTAGCTATTCGACATTTGATCCGAAGTGATATGCATGTTTGAGCTTGGAAAGCTTACCTTGAGGATGGATGGTAGCATAGCCAGCGTTCTTTTTCTCTGATATCTGGTCACAAAGGTGGCCTTCATTTAACGTAGTGGCCCCTCGGGCGGAGCTGCGGAAAAAATATTGCGATGGGAAGTGTTGCGATGGGAATGGAAAGGGGGCGCAAGACAATTTCTGGCTGTTGATCTCTGCAAACATTGGTGTAGGGGATCACACGACGTGATACCATGTTAAGGTCCGGAATTAGTGCTGTAGGTTCGAGTGAACTCCGGGGGGCTCCAGTCCTCTTCAAAGTGAGCAAAGCTTCATCCCTGGCTGTCCTCACAGCGGTGAGTTGTCGCTCCAGCGGTGGGGTTGTTCTTCGTGTGTGGAGTGGCTTCACTTGCCCGGGTGCACCACTGAACGGGTCCTCTGCACCAGCCCTGATGGCTCTCATCAGACATGGTGTCCCACTGAACACATCCTCTGCACCAGCCCTGATGGCTCTCATCAGACATGGTGTCCCACTGAACACATCCTCTGCACCAGCCCTGATAGCTTGCATTATACATGGTACCCCTCATTTTTTAAGTGTCCTTCCAGTGGCGGAGTGCCTCGCACTCACTACTGTGCACCCGAAATGTAGCGTTGCAGGTGATGTCTTCTGTTGCTAATTCTGCAACCACCTGGTCTAGAGCAGGCAGCAAAGGTTTACATATTATCAGCTAGGGGTAACCGCATGCCCTCGGAATATGGTGACTTTTTGGGTGAATTTCGCAAGCATGTGGGGCCTTCTCAGAACTTGTGAGAAATGCTCCCGTTGATCCCAGCCTTCTAAAAAAAATCGATACCTCCTAAGGCATCACTGGGAATTGGCTCAGATCCTGCTGAGATTGTAAAAGGGAATACATACATACTCGTATGTATATATATATATATATATATATATATATATATATATATATATATATATATATATATATATATATATATATATATATATGCATATGTATATAAACAAACGCAATGTGCACGGACAACGGCTTTGAGAAGCTGCATCCCCTTACTTGGGAAGTTACATCTCCGTAATTCTGATTAAGTGTCAACAAAAACTCTGAACCACGCCCGCGGGTTAGTAATTTTCCGTTCTACGTCCCAGATGTGTGAATCACGATTCATGGTCTGTAGTCACACCAGCAGCCACTTCAATGAGGCTTGTAGCGAGACGTTTTCGGGCAATATAGACGTCGTTACCTTGTGCTTCGGAGGGCTTGCGCTTTTCGCGGCACATTCACGCTCTAAGTTATTGCCCGCGGACACTCCGTCTCACAAATTGTCGGTCACAGACACTCCGTCACATGTGATTGATCACCGACACTCCGCAACATGTGATTAGTCACGGACACTCCGTTACATGTGGTTGGATGGATGCTCCGCCCAAGACAGATGCTCTCCAGTAATTTTGATTTATGTTCTCGTTAATCCGGAACAGAAACACGATTGGAGTTCTTGACATGTACTAAGATCACATGATGGCTTGTTTTTTTCTCTTCCGAAGTACTCCACGACTCCCATAATTGAAACCAGTGTAGGTATATTCAACTAAAATCGATGCCTGCGAATTGAACCAGGGGCATTTTGGCACAATATCTGTAAGGAGGGGAATTGTTTTTGTTTGCTTGTTGAAATGCCCGCCAATTACACACATTCCTGGCCTATTCAGCATAAAAACGGGTGATAACTTTCGGAGATGACGAATGCCTGGAACGTTCCTCCATTCCGGTGGAGGAAAGTCGTGCAACTTAAGGACAAAGTTTGTCACATCAGTATGCAGGGCATCGCTGCCTCGGCAGCGCAGTCTGCTAATGCTTCTGTTTTGAGTGTGGAAGGCCCTTGGTTTAAGTGCGGCCCCGGGCGGACGCTTCCTCGGCCGACACATACCCAGGCGATGGCAGTAACCGGCGAGTGTCTGCCGAGTCGTGGGGTTAACGCTGATCGACCAGCGCTCACGGCATCGGGTTCACGGGCATCATCTGCCTTTAAACAGATCTTTCGGTCGGGTGGCACGACCTGGCCTCGCGTCACCGGAGCAGCCCTCTGCCTACCGGACCAGATAACTCTGGACAGCCCCGCCACGTACACAGCCACGGGGGAATCTGAGAGCAAGCTCGTGAGTAACACTGTCCGGCACTAGTGCCGAAAATGGAACGTCTGTCATGTACATGGCGCATGTGTGTGCGGTGTGAATTGCGCCGTACTAAATTCCCAGGTAGATAGCATGTAGCATACGGCGAGATAGAGGACTGGGCAGGGGCTCCAGCAGGATCTGCGAGCCTGTATTTGGCTGTGTAACCAGCGCAGTCGATACGCCCCTGCACCCGAAGCCGGCTCTCCTGTAACGTCAGCTCGCATCTCTGTCAACTGACCAGATATTTACTTCGCACGTGGAACACTCTTAGGTGACATAATTCTGAGTCGGAGTCAGAGCTCATCCTGCCTAGCGCGAAAAATATATCTGATATTTATATGTGGCGGTCGCTGGGCAACTTTGTTGGAAAATGCGTGTGGGTGTATGAGCGCGCGCGCGCGCGCGCGTGTGTGTGTGTGTGTGTGTGTGTGTGTGTGTGTTTTACGTGCTTCGACCCATGTGCCGAATCTGCTGGGCCATTTCGCCGAAAGCTTTACACCTTATCGGCTGGTTGGGCGGACAGGTCCAGATTATGGCGGTGGTTTGGACTCTAACACTCGCCGCCTGCCCGCCCACCACGTGTCGCCAACTGGCCTCATGGCAAAATAGTGATCCGGGGCCACAGCCTATGCCGGAAGTACTAACCGGAAATTTTGTGAAAACGTGCTCCCCACAGAGAACCAGTCGCTTTTCGGTCTGCGACTGGATGGGGTGCACATGTGATTGGCCAGCGCGTGCGTCTGCTTTGAGTGGGGCATCTCTGAATTTGGAGCGGCCAGGGCTACAGCTGCCAGATATGGTGGGCAGGTGGCTTGTCATCGGAGCATGCACAATCTCCAGGTGCCAGGGCTACAGCTGCCAGATATGGTGGGCAGGTGGCTTGTCATCGGAGCATGCACAATCTCCAGGTGCCAGGGCTACAGCTGCCAGATATGGTGGGCAGGTGGCTTGTCATCGGAGCATGCACAATCTCCAGGTGCCACGGCTACAGCTGCCAGATATGGTGGGCAGGTGGCTTGTCATCGGAGCATGCACAATCTCCAGGTGCCAGGGCTACAGCTGCCAGATATGGTGGGCAGGTGGCTTGTCATCGGAGCATGCACAATCTCCAGGTGCCACGGCTTCCGCGTGTTGGAGCGGCCAGGGCTACAGCTGCCAGATATGGTGGGCAGGTGGCTTGTCATCGGAGCATGCACAATCTCCAGGTGCCACGGCTTCCGCGTGTTGGAGCGGCCAGGGCTACAGCTGCCAGATATGGTGGGCAGGTGGCTTGTCATCGGAGCATGCACAATCTCCAGGTGCCAGGGCTTCCGCGTGTTGGAGCGGCCAGGGCTACAGCTGCCAGATATGGTGGGCAGGTGGCTTGTCATCGGAGCATGCACAATCTCCAGGTGCCACGGCTTCCGCGTGTTGGAGCGGCCAGGGCTACAGCTGCCAGATATGGTGGGCAGGTGGCTTGTCATCGGAGCATGCACAATCTCCAGGTGCCACGGCTTCCGCGTGTTGGAGCGGCCAGGGCTACAGCTGCCAGATATGGTGGGCAGGTGGCTTGTCATCGGAGCATGCACAATCTCCAGGTGCCAGGGCTTCCGCGTGTTGGAGCGGCCAGGGCTACAGCTGCCAGATATGGTGGGCAGGTGGCTTGTCATCGGAGCATGCACAATCTCCAGGTGCCACGGCTTCCGCGTGTTGCACGAGTAGGCCGGGTTGATTTTGTTTTTGAAAATGTACACCCTACACCGAGTGAGCCCTTTCTATCGTTTTTGTCGTCAAACCCTTTGCAGTTTTTGCTAACGGGGCACAGCCTGGTTTCTAACGGCACCTGTGATAACCACCAATTTTGGGCCGATGCGTGCTGTGTGCCATATCCTATGGTCCACTAATCAGTAAAACAAGGAGAATCGTTCACAAAAATAGAAAATCGAACACTCACATGTAGCTCGTAGGTGATCAACACCCATAGGTCGTCAAGAAGTAGTCACATCTCCGAGACATGAGAAGGTACCGTCTTAAAATTATGGTATATAATCATTGGTAATAACTAGAGGCTTTCTTTTCGAAGTCGAATAATCGAATAAGTGAATAATTTGGCCCGGACAGGGTACAATGTATGTTCAAACGATGTTGCAACACACTGTTCTACTGAGACTTGTGATGGCGGAGGAAAGTGGTCATCATTTCCCCTGTCGGTGGTATGATGAGTCAGGGTATTCATGAGTGGCGCAAAGCTGATGCTGAAATCGAAATGATTTAACGGACATCTGCACGGCCCTTTTAGAGCGATCCGAAGTTGATCTTGAGTTTATTCGCCAGTAAATTATCGACGGCAACTTTGCCTTAAAGACCAATTCATATGGCCCAACTAGTACGGACTAATCCACTTGGATAGCTTAATAATGCTCCTTCGCATTTCCATTTCGCTTTAGTATGCTAAGCGTTTAGTATTTGACTAATATACCATTGACAAAGGCTGTTTTGACTATCGATTTTGACTCGATTCTATGTTGTGCGGTTGTAAATATGACGGATGCAGGAACTAAATGTAATTATGTCATAATCATTTGAAGCATGCGTCACTTAATCATCTACGTACAATAATTATGCTTTCAAACACCACTTAGCATAAATATATGTATTAGTGACTAATTCAATTTGTATGATCATAGGAACGTACCCTACGTGTTAGCCAGCGCCAAATCGACCTTTTCCACAACGTCACATAATGACACTGACGCCAGACGGGCAGCTCATCCAGCGGAACATCAGTTGGCGGTGATGGTGTGTTAACCCCACTTCTGCCGCAAAGCGGTATCAAACGGCATCTATGCCGCCAGGCGGCATCAGAGGGATCATATGCCGGCAAGCGGTATCACAGGGTTTGTCCGGCACCAGGCGGTATCAGAGGGCTCATCTGCCCACTGGTGATATCAGAATGGTTTATCAGCCGCCAGGCAGCATCACGGGGATCACCTGCCCCAGGCGGCATCACACGGCTTATCTGGGACGTTCGCAGAGGGTTTTTGCAACGCCCGAGGATTCGACACGTATCCTCTATTGGTCACACACGACTTATATTCTATTGGTCACACTTTGACCAATAGATGCTTATGTAATTGCTTTACTATCTATGCTTATCTATGTAAAGTCGCAAAATGTGCAGCAATGTCGGGAATCGGCTCGGCCAATGTGGAGCAACGGCCATGGCCGCCTGAGTCGGAAGGTGGAGGACAGGGATGGGGAGCATGTCAAATGTATGCTTACACCGTCGTATTCATGGTATATTAGCCTATCTTCAAGCCTGTTTCCTTTGATTGGTGATAACTATAAAATGCACCTGCTCACTGGACACTTAGCACTACCTTGCCTTGAACCTTTAATACTTTCAACCCCCAACATCCAAAATTTATCGCGATAAAAATTGCGACCACTTGATTTAATCCCGCCGTGAATTATATGCATGCGCCATGATACGTGGAGAACCACGGTGAAGATGTGAGAGCGTACCGCCCTAATCCTTTCCTGAAATCGCTGCCAGTGACACTTGATGGAAAATTTCCATCTTTGAGAGCCCAAGCTCCAACCGTTCGTCAATGGCATGCAAAGCAACCTAGGGGCTTGGAAGAATCAGACTGCGTGAATGCAGAGGAACATTAGTTGCATGGTGTAAGTAAAATAGTGTCATGATGAACTGTGAGTACGTCAATCGCATAATATATATATATATATATATATATATATATATATATATATATATATATATATATATATATATATATGTATATATATATCAGGTGATTCCAGTCATTTTCCCGGAAACATCATATGGGCACACCATCTTATGCATACACAACCCAACCTATTTTCCATATCCATTGTCTTAGGTGGTACTTCTTGCGCCTTCATATGTTCGCAATGTCGCCGTCGGAAATGTCCCACCGCCGTCCCATCACACGGCCACGGGTCGAGGTTACTGCCGTCAGCACCGCCTCCTGTGTGCCGCTGCGTGCGATCAAGGTGGCGCAGGAGGTGGGCCGCAAGCACGGCACTCACTGGTCGCTTGTCTGCAGGGGATGAACGCCGCCCAGGACATCAGACCCCACCAGCAGATGGCTTCGCTCACCCTCGAGGAGAAGCGCTTCCTGCTGGCCGTCGAGCGCGGTGACGTGGCCAGCACACGAAGGTACTGTCGAACAGTCACGGTACGGTGTCGAACAGTCACGGTACGGTGTCGAACAGTCACGGTACGGTGTCGAACAGTCACGGTACGGTGTCGAGCAGTCACGGTACGGTGTCGAACAGTCACGGTACGGTGTCGAACAGTCACGGTACGGTGTCGAACAGTCACGGTACGGTGTCGAACAGTCACGGTACGGTGTCGAACAGTCACGGTACAGTGTCGAACAGTCACGGTACGGTGTCGAACAGTCACGGTACGGTGTCGAACAGTCACGGTACGGTGTCGAACAGTCACGGTACGGTGTCGAACAGTCACGGTACGGTGTCGAACAGTCACGGTACGGTGTCGAACAGTCACGGTACGGTGTCGAGCAGTCACGGTACGGTGTCGAACAGTCACGGTACGGTGTCGAACAGTCACGGTACGGTGTCGAACAGTCACGGTACGGTGTCGAACAATGTCACGGTACGGTGTCGAACAGTCACGGTACGGTGTCGAACAGTCACGGTACGGTGTCGAACAGTCACGGTACGGTGTCGAATAGTCACGGTACGGTGTCGAACAGTCACGGTACGGTGTCGAACAGTCACGGTACGGTGTCGAACAGTCACGGTACGGTGTCGAGCAGTCACGGTACGGTGTCGAATAGTCACGGTACGGTGTCGAATAGTCACGGTACGGTGTCGAACAGTCACGGTACGGTGTCGAACAGTCACGGTACGGTGTCGAACAGTCACGGTACGGTGTCGAACAGTCACGGTACGGTGTCGAACAGTCACGGTACGGTGTCGAACAGTCACGGTGCTGTGTCGAACAGTCACGGTGCTGTGTCGAACAGTCACGGTACGGTGTCGAACAGTCACGGTACGGTGTCGAGCAGTCACGGTACGGTGTCGAACAGTCACGGTACGGTGTCGAACAGTCACGGTACGGTGTCGAACAGTCACGGTACGGTGTCGAACAGTCACGGTACGGTGTCGAACAGTCACGGTACAGTGTCGAACAGTCACGGTACGGTGTCGAACAGTCACGGTACGGTGTCGAACAGTCACGGTACGGTGTCGAACAGTCACGGTACGGTGTCGAACAGTCACGGTACGGTGTCGAACAGTCACGGTACGGTGTCGAACAGTCACGGTGCGGTGTCGAACAGTCACGGTACGGTGTCGAACAGTCACGGTACGGTGTCGAACAGTCACGGTACGGTGTCGAACAGTCACGGTACGGTGTCGAACAGTCACGGTACGGTGTCGAACAGTCACGGTACGGTGTCGAACAGTCACGGTACGGTGTCGAACAGTCACGGTACGGTGTCGAACAGTCACGGTACGGTGTCGAACAGTCACGGTACGGTGTCGAACAGTCACGGTACGGTGTCGAACAGTCACGGTACGGTGTCGAACAGTCACGGTACGGTGTCGAACAGTCACGGTACGGTGTCGAACAGTCACGGTACGGTGTCGAACAGTCACGGTACGGTGTCGAACAGTCACGGTGCGTGTCGAACAGTCACGGTACGGTGTCGAACAGTCACGGTACGGTGTCGAACAGTCACGGTACGGTGTCGAACAGTCACGGTACGGTGTCGAACAGTCACGGTACGGTGTCGAACAGTCACGGTACGGTGTCGAACAGTCACGGTACGGTGTCGAACAGTCACGGTACGGTGTCGAACAGTCACGGTACGGTGTCGAACAGTCACGGTACGGTGTCGAACAGTCACGGTACGGTGTCGAACAGTCACGGTACGGTGTCGAACAGTCACGGTACGGTGTCGAACAGTCACGGTGCTGTGTCGAACAGTCACGGTGCGGTGTCGAACGTCAGTCACGGTACGGTGTCGAACAGTCACGGTACGGTGTCGAACAGTCACGGTACGGTGTCGAACAGTCACGGTACGGTGTCGAACAGTCACGGTACGGTGTCGAACAGTCACGGTACGGTGTCGAACAGTCACGGTACGGTGTCGAACAGTCACGGTACGGTGTCGAACAGTCACGGTACGGTGTCGAACAGTCACGGTACGGTGTCGAACAGTCACGGTACGGTGTCGAACAGTCACGGTACGGTGTCGAAACAGTCACGGTACGGTGTCGAACAGTCACGGTACGGTGTCGAACAGTCACGGTACGGTGTCGAACAGTCACGGTACGGTGTCGAACAGTCACGGTACGGTGTCGAACAGTCACGGTACGGTGTCGAACAGTCACGGTACGGTGTCGAACAGTCACGGTGCGGTGTCGAACAGTCACGGTACGGTGTCGAACAGTCACGGTACGGTGTCGAACAGTCACGGTACGGTGTCGAACAGTCACGGTACGGTGTCGAACAGTCAGGTCGTCGGTGTCGAACAGTCACGGTACGGTGTCGAACAGTCACGGTACGGTGTCGAACAGTCACGGTACGGTGTCGAACAGTCACGGTACGGTGTCGAACAGTCACGGTGCGGTGTCGAACAGTCACGGTACGGTGTCGAACAGTCACGGTACGGTGTCGAACAGTCACGGTACGGTGTCGAACAGTCACGGTACGGTGTCGAACAGTCACGGTACGGTGTCGAACAGTCACGGTACGGTGTCGAACAGTCACGGTACGGTGTCGAACAGTCACGGTACGGTGTCGAACAGTCACGGTACGGTGTCGAACAGTCACGGTACGGTGTCGAACAGTCACGGTACGGTGTCGAACAGTCACGGTACGGTGTCGAACAGTCACGGTGCGTGTCAACGTACGGTGTCGAACAGTCACGGTACGGTGTCGAACAGTCACGGTACGGTGTCGAACAGTCACGGTACGGTGTCGAACAGTCACGGTACGGTGTCGAACAGTCACGGTACGGTGTCGAACAGTCACGGTACGGTGTCGAACAGTCACGGTACGGTGTCGAACAGTCACGGTACGGTGTCGAACAGTCACGGTACGGTGTCGAACAGTCACGGTACGGTGTCGAACAGTCACGGTACGGTGTCGAACAGTCACGGTACGGTGTCGAACAGTCACGGTACGGTGTCGAACAGTCACGGTGCTGTGTCGAACAGTCACGGTACGGTGTCGAACAGTCACGGTACGGTGTCGAACAGTCACGGTACGGTGTCGAACAGTCACGGTACGGTGTCGAACAGTCACGGTACGGTGTCGAACAGTCACGGTACGGTGTCGAACAGTCACGGTACGGTGTCGAACAGTCACGGTACGGTGTCGAACAGTCACGGTACGGTGTCGAACAGTCACGGTACGGTGTCGAACAGTCACGGTACGGTGTCGAACAGTCACGGTACGGTGTCGAACAGTCACGGTACGGTGTCGAACAGTCACGGTACGGTGTCGAACAGTCACGGTACGGTGTCGAACAGTCACGGTACGGTGTCGAACAGTCACGGTACGGTGTCGAACAGTCACGGTACGGTGTCGAACAGTCACGGTACGGTGTCGAACAGTCACGGTACGGTGTCGAACAGTCACGGTGCGGTGTCGAACAGTCACGGTACGGTGTCGAACAGTCACGGTACGGTGTCGAACAGTCACGGTACGGTGTCGAACAGTCACGGTCACGGTGTCGAACAGTCACGGTACGTGTCGAACAGTCACGGTACGGTGTCGAACAGTCACGGTACGGTGTCGTCACGGTCGTGTCGAACAGTCACGGTACGGTGTCGAACAGTCACGGTACGGTGTCGAACAGTCACGGTACGGTGTCGAACAGTCACGGTACGGTGTCGAACAGTCACGGTAGGTGTCGCCCGTACGGTCGGACGGTGTGTGAGTCGTGTGTGAACAGTCACGGTACGGTGTCACGTCACGGTACGTGTCGAACGCACGGTGTCGAACAGTCACGGTACGTGTCGAACAGTCACGGTGCGGTGTCGAACAGTCACGGTACGGTGTCGAACAGTCACGGTACGGTGTCGAACAGTCACGGTACGGTGTCGAACAGTCACGGTACGGTGTCGAACAGTCACGGTACGGTGTCGAACAGTCACGGTACGGTGTCGAACAGTCACGGTACGGTGTCGAACAGTCACGGTGCTGTGTCGAACAGTCACGGTGCGGTGTCGAACAGTCACGGTAGTGGTGTCGAACAGTCACGGTACGGTGTCGAACAGTCACGGTACGGTGTCGAACAGTCACGGTACGGTGTCGAACAGTCACGGTACGGTGTCGAACAGTCATGGTACGGTGTCGAACAGTCACGGTCGGTGTCGAACAGTCACGGTACGGTGTCGAACAGTCACGGTACGGTGTCGAACAGTCACGGTACGGTGTCGAACAGTCACGGTACGGTGTCGAACAGTCACGGTACGGTGTCGAACAGTCACGGTACGGTGTCGAACAGTCACGGTACGGTGTCGAACAGTCACGGTACGGTGTCGAACAGTCACGGTACGGTGTCGAACAGTCACGGTACGGTGTCGAACAGTCACGGTACGGTGTCGAACAGTCACGGTACGGTGTCGAACAGTCACGGTACGGTGTCGAACAGTCACGGTACGGTGTCGAACAGTCACGGTACGGTGTCGAACAGTCACGGTGCGGTGTCGAACAGTCACGGTACGGTGTCGAACAGTCACGGTACGGTGTCAGTAGTGTCGAACAGTCACGGTACGGTGTCGAACAGTCACGGTACGGTGTCGAACAGTCACGGTACGGTGTCGAACAGTCACGGTACGGTGTCGAACAGTCACGGTACGGTGTCGAACAGTCACGGTACGGTGTCGAACAGTCACGGTACGGTGTCGAACAGTCACGGTACGGTGTCGAACAGTCACGGTACGGTGTCGAACAGTCACGGTACGGTGTCGAACAGTCACGGTGCGGTGTCGAACAGTCACGGTACGGTGTCGAACAGTCACGGTACGGTGTCGAACAGTCACGGTACGGTGTCGAACAGTCACGGTACGGTGTCGAACAGTCACGGTACGGTGTCGAACAGTCACGGTACGGTGTCGAACAGTCACGGTACGGTGTCGAACAGTCACGGTACGGTGTCGAACAGTCACGGTACGGTGTCGAACAGTCACGGTACGGTGTCGAACAGTCACGGTACGGTGTCGAACAGTCACGGTACGGTGTCGAACAGTCACGGTACGGTGTCGAACAGTCACGGTACGGTGTCGAACAGTCACGGTACGGTGTCGAACAGTCACGGTACGGTGTCGAACAGTCACGGTACGGTGTCGAACAGTCACGGTACGGTGTCGAACAGTCACGGTACGGTGTCGAACAGTCACGGTACGGTGTCGAACAGTCACGGTGCGGTGTCGAACAGTCACGGTACGGTGTCGAACAGTCACGGTACGGTGTCGAACAGTCACGGTACGGTGTCGAACAGTCACGGTACGGTGTCGAACAGTCACGGTACGGTGTCGAACAGTCACGGTACGGTGTCGAACAGTCACGGTGTCGAACAGTCACGGTACGGTGTCGAACAGTCACGGTACGGTGTCGAACAGTCACGGTACGGTGTCGAACAGTCACGGTACGGTGTCGAACAGTCACGGTACGGTGTCGAACAGTCACGGTACGGTGTCGAACAGTCACGGTGCGGTGTCGAACAGTCACGGTGCGGTGTCGAACAGTCACGGTACGGTGTCGAACAGTCACGGTACGGTGTCGAACAGTCACGGTACGGTGTCGAACAGTCACGGTACGGTGTCGAACAGTCACGGTGCTGTGTCGAACAGTCACGGTACGGTGTCGAACAGTCACGGTACGGTGTCGAACAGTCACGGTACGGTGTCGAACAGTCACGGTACGGTGTCGAACAGTCACGGTACGGTGTCGAACAGTCACGGTGCGTGTCGAACAGTCACGGTACGGTGTCGAACAGTCACGGTACGGTGTCGAACAGTCACGGTACGGTGTCGAACAGTCACGGTACGGTGTCGAACAGTCACGGTACGGTGTCGAACAGTCACGGTACGGTGTCGAACAGTCACGGTACGGTGTCGAACAGTCACGGTACTGTGTCGAACAGTCACGGTGCGGTGGTCAGTACGGTGTCGAACAGTCACGGTACGGTGTCGAACAGTCACGGTACGGTGTCGAACAGTCACGGTACGGTGTCGAACAGTCACGGTACGGTGTCGAACAGTCACGGTACGGTGTCGAACAGTCACGGTACGGTGTCGAACAGTCACGGTGCGGTGTCGAACAGTCACGGTACGGTGTCGAACAGTCACGGTACGGTGTCGAACAGTCACGGTACGGTGTCGAACAGTCACGGTACGGTGTCGAACAGTCACGGTACGGTGTCGAACAGTCACGGTACGGTGTCGAACAGTCACGGTACGGTGTCGAACAGTCACGGTACGGTGTCGAACAGTCACGGTACGGTGTCGAACAGTCACGGTACGGTGTCGAACAGTCACGGTGCTGTGTCGAACAGTCACGGTACGGTGTCGAACAGTCACGGTACGGTGTCGAACAGTCACGGTACGGTGTCGAACAGTCACGGTACGGTGTCGAACAGTCACGGTACGGTGTCGAACAGTCACACGTGTCGAACAGTCACGGTGCGGTGTCGAACAGTCACGGTACGGTGTCGAACAGTCACGGTACGGTGTCGAACAGTCACGGTACGGTGTCGAACAGTCACGGTACGGTGTCGAACAGTCACGGTACGGTGTCGAACAGTCACGGTACGGTGTCGAACAGTCACGGTACGGTGTCGAACAGTCACGGTACGGTGTCGAACAGTCACGGTGTTGTCGAACAGTCACGGTGCTGTGTCGAACAGTCACGGTACGGTGTCGAACAGTCACGGTACGGTGTCGAACAGTCACGGTACGGTGTCGAACAGTCACGGTACGGTGTCGAACAGTCACGGTACGGTGTCGAACAGTCACGGTGTGTCGAACAGTCAGGTACGGTGTCGAACAGTCACGGTACGGTGTCGAACAGTCACGGTACGGTGTCGAACAGTCACGGTACGGTGTCGAACAGTCACGGTACGGTGTCGAACAGTCACGGTACGGTGTCGAACAGTCACGGTACGGTGTCGAACAGTCACGGTACGGTGTCGAACAGTCACGGTACGGTGTCGAACAGTCACGGTACGGTGTCGAACAGTCACGGTACGGTGTCGAACAGTCACGGTACGGTGTCGAACAGTCACGGTACGGTGTCGAACAGTCACGGTACGGTGTCGAACAGTCACGGTACGGTGTCGAACAGTCACGGTACGGTGTCGAACAGTCACGGTACGGTGTCGAACAGTCACGGTACGGTGTCGAACAGTCACGGTACGGTGTCGAACAGTCACGGTACGGTGTCGAACAGTCACGGTACGGTGTCGAACAGTCACGGTACGGTGTCGAACAGTCACGGTACGGTGTCGAACAGTCACGGTACGGTGTCGAACAGTCACGGTACGGTGTCGAACAGTCACGGTACGGTGTCGAACAGTCACGGTACGGTGTCGAACAGTCACGGTACGGTGTCGAACAGTCACGGTACGGTGTCGAACAGTCACGGTGCTGTGTCGAACAGTCACGGTGCTGTGTCGAACAGTCACGGTGCTGTGTCGAACAGTCACGGTACGGTGTCGAACAGTCACGGTACGGTGTCGAACAGTCACGGTACGGTGTCGAACAGTCACGGTACGGTGTCGAACAGTCACGGTACGGTGTCGAACAGTCACGGTACGGTGTCGAACAGTCACGGTACGGTGTCGAACAGTCACGGTACGGTGTCGAACAGTCACGGTACGGTGTCGAACAGTCACGGTACGGTGTCGAACAGTCACGGTACGGTGTCGAACAGTCACGGTACGGTGTCGAACAGTCACGGTACGGTGTCGAACAGTCACGGTACGGTGTCGAACAGTCACGGTACGGTGTCGAACAGTCACGGTACGGTGTCGAACAGTCACGGTACGGTGTCGAACAGTCACGGTGCGGTGTCGAACAGTCACGGTACGGTGTCGAACAGTCACGGTACGGTGTCGAACAGTCACGGTACGGTGTCGATCACGGTACGGTGTCACGGTACGGTGTCGAACAGTGGTACGGTGTCGAACAGTCACGGTACGGTGTCGAACAGTCACGGTACGGTGTCGAACAGTCACGGTACGGTGTCGAACAGTCACGGTACGGTGTCGAACAGTCCGGTACGGTGTCGAACAGTCACGGTACGGTGTCGAACAGTCACGGTACGGTGTCGAACAGTCACGGTACGGTGTCGAACAGTCACGGTGCTGTGTCGAACAGTCACGGTACGGTGTCGAACAGTCACGGTACGGTGTCGAACAGTCACGGTACGGTGTCGAACAGTCACGGTACGGTGTCGAACAGTCACGGTACGGTGTCGAACAGTCACGGTACGGTGTCGAACAGTCACGGTACGGTGTCGAACAGTCACGGTACGGTGTCGAACAGTCACGGTACGGTGTCGAACAGTCACGGTACGGTGTCGAACAGTCACGGTACGGTGTCGAACAGTCACGGTACGGTGTCGAACAGTCACGGTACGGTGTCGAACAGTCACGGTACGGTGTCGAACAGTCACGGTACGGTGTCGAACAGTCACGGTACGGTGTCGAACAGTCACGGTACGGTGTCGAACAGTCACGGTACGGTGTCGAACAGTCACGGTACGGTGTCGAACAGTCACGGTACGGTGTCGAACAGTCACGGTACGGTGTCGAACAGTCACGGTACGGTGTCGAACAGTCACGTGTCACGGTACGGTGTCGAACAGTCACGGTACGGTGTCGAACAGTCACGGTACGGTGTCGAACAGTCACGGTACGGTGTCGAACAGTCACGGTACGGTGTCGAACAGTCACGGTACGGTGTCGAACAGTCACGGTACGGTGTCGAACAGTCACGGTGTCGAACAGTCACGGTACGGTGTCGAACAGTCACGGTACGGTGTCGAACAGTCACGGTACGGTGTCGAACAGTCACGGTACGGTGTCGAACAGTCACGGTACGGTGTCGAACAGTCACGGTACGGTGTCGAACAGTCACGGTACGGTGTCGAACAGTCACGGTACGGTGTCGAACAGTCACGGTACGGTGTCGAACAGTCACGGTACGGTGTCGAACAGTCACGGTACGGTGTCGAACAGTCACGGTACGGTGTCGAACAGTCACGGTACGGTGTCGAACAGTCACGGTACGGTGTCGAACAGTCACGGTGCGGTGTCGAACAGTCACGGTGCGGTGTCGAACAGTCACGGTATGGTGTCGAACAGTCACGGTACGGTGTCGAACAGTCACGGTGCGGTGTCGAACAGTCACGGTGCGGTGTCGAACAGTCACGGTACGGTGTCGAACAGTCACGGTACGGTGTCGAACAGTCACGGTGCGGTGTCGAACAGTCACGGTACGGTGTCGAACAGTCACGGTACGGTGTCGAACAGTCACGGTGCGGTGTCGAACAGTCACGGTACGGTGTCGAACAGTCACGGTGCGGTGTCGAACAGTCACGGTACGGTGTCGAACAGTCACGGTACGGTGTCGAACAGTCACGGTACGGTGTCGAACAGTCACGGTACGGTGTCGAACAGTCACGGTACGGTGTCGAACAGTCACGGCACGGTGTCGAGCAGTCACGGTACGGCGTCGAACAGTCACGGTGCGGTGTCGAACAGTCACGGTACGGTGTCGAACAGTCACGGTGCTGTGTCGAACAGTCACGGTATGGTGTCGAGCAGTCACGGTACGGTGTCGAATAGTCACAGCACGGCGTCGAACAGTCACGGTACGGTGTCGAGCAGTCACGGTATGGTGTCGAACAGTCACGGTGCTGTGTCGAACAGTCACGGTACGGTGTCGAACAGTCACGGTACGGTGTCGAACAGTCACGGTGCTGTGTCGAACAGTCACGGTATGGTGTCGAGCAGTCACGGTACGGTGTCGAATAGTCACAGCACGGCGTCGAACAGTCACGGTACGGTGTCGAGCAGTCACGGTATGGTGTCGAACAGTCACGGTGCTGTGTCGAACAGTCACGGTACGGTGTCGAACAGTCACGGCACGGTGTCGAGCAGTCACGGTATGGTGTCGAACAGTCACGGTGCTGTGTCGAACAGTCACGGTACGGTGTCGAACAGTCACGGCACGGTGTCGAACAGTCACGGTGCGGTGCCGAGGGAAACACAACAACATACCCGGCTGGCGGACTCGCATCTGTCGTTCGCCGCCCTCGTCGTGGAGAATGTTTCACACATGTGCGGCTTCGGACGATCCGGCAGCCGCCGGGCTGCAGGGATTATTTCAACGAGTCTCACTCTGAGTAATGACCACTGTTCTATAGGCACTCTGGGTAATGACCACTGCTAAGTTCTACACCACTGAGGATCAAAAGCGAGCGGTTCCAGGCACGTGCGGTATTGATCTACACGTGGATGGCTTGGTTTGGTTGGTTGCTCGTGCATGGGTCCAGGCTTGACACCATCATTGCCATCGGTGCCTGCGCGAACAGCTCACTATTGAGTAGCTTAGTGCCACTAACAGCTCACTTAGAACAGCTCACTAATGGCCGATTGAGTGGGTATGGCATGCGTCTGGGGCTGAGCGGATATATGATCAGGTTAGAGCCGCCACAGATTAATCTTCTTCCAGTTAATTATAATAGTTTTATTTTATGCACCCTTCATTTCCTTGGATATACCACAACAGAAAGAGGCATCTAAACTGCCATATCTGGGACTTTCCCGATATGGCACTTCAGTCCGTGCCGCCAGCAGAACTAGGAATCCAAATCTTGCCACTGGGTGTGGGGTATGGGGAGCACTCCGTCTAATGAGGAGCATGCCATCCAGTGAGGGGACCCAACTACTGGAATGATGCCAGTGGCGTAGCCAAAGGGGGAACGAAGGGGCAGCTGCCCCCTGGAGGGTCGGAGGGATTGCTCCCTCGCCGGGCCCCTCCAGGAGGCCGCACTGAGGGGTTCGCAAGGGCCCCTCAAGGCGTCTGTGCAGGGGCCCTGGGCCGACGTGTAGGGCCCCTGGACCGACGTGTAGGGCCCCTGGACCGACGTGTAGGGCCACTGTACCGACGTGTAGGGCCACTGGACCGACGTGTAGGGGCCCTGGGCCGACGCGTAGGGCCACTGGACCGACGTGTAGGGCCCCTGGGCCGACGAAAGGGGCACCGGGCTGACGGGAATGGTCCCGGGACGATGAAGAGGGCCCTGAGTCAGCGGAGAGTGCAGTCAGGAAGATGTTGAGGGCCCTTGGCTGTGTGAGGGTGAAGTGCTTCTAGATCGATGGAGGGGGCTCGGCTATTTGGAAGGGCCCCGGGCTGACGGTGAGGGCCCTAAGCCAATATGAAGGGCCTCTGGACAGAGCACGAACCGAGGAAGGGGTCCATGACCCAAGGACCTTGAGGACAGGGCCCAAGCGTTTGAAAGGGGGCCTCCGGCTTGCCGGAAAAGGCTCTGGATCGTCAATGAGGACCCTGAGGCGACAGAAGGGGCCCCAGTTGCCGGAGATGATCTCTAGCCGTCAGAAAGGGCCCTTGGTCCGACGGATGGGGCCAAGCTGTACAAGGGCCCCTGGCCTGATGAAGAAGCTGTTGAAAGAGGGCCTCCGGCCTGACATTGGAGGCCCTGGATCGCTAAGGAGGGCCCCTGCGCCGACGGAGATGATTCCTAGCTGCGGGGGGATCACAGGCCACCGGAGAGGCCCTAATGAGCAAATATGCAAAGCAAGTAAGCCATGAAAAGGAGTGAGAAAAAGGCATAAAATGTCCTTACGCTCATATTAAAACAAAGAAATAGATCCCAAATCTTATCGTATATATTTCGGCCACGGGCCTTCCTCAACAGTGAACATTTTGCTACAAAAGCCACAAAAACACACACGCCAAGTGCACCTCGTGACACCGAACCGTGAATCGCCTTCATTTTACATATCACAATATCTGCATACTCGTAAAATACATATGCACATTAACATAAGCCCACATCAAGGTGTATGATCCGTGTGTGTATGCATGTGTCAACTTGCGACCCAGGTGTGTGTGCGTGTCTGTGTGTGGATGCGGTTATGTGTTGCATATGTGTTTGCCTTAGGCCGTGTATGGAACTGGTTTTATCAGGGTCCAGGATACCGTCATTGTATTTAACGAAGGCTTTTTGTTCCTAATCTCTATTGATTCGCTGATTTTGAGCTCTGCTGCATCTTTGCAGACTTGCAGAATGGATATGCTGAGTGCTTTAGAGTCGGAAATGCTGCTCGCGCGAGTGATTTTGAAGTGTTCGCCAAATTGGGTGGTAGTGGTTTTATTTTTAGCGTCTCTTACGTGCTCATTAAATCTGTCCCTAACCATGCGTTTTGTTTCCCCTATATACGTGATGTCCAATGGTCGGCATAGCTGGCATGTTATAAGGTAGGCGGTGTTCCGTGTGTGGCATCTGCCTTGAAGTCCTGCCAGACACCAGTGACACTTTTTGCTCCCAGCAGGACGTGGGTGTGGGTTGAGAGCGGACTTGGTCAGAGTTTCTGAAAGTGTTTTGCCACTCTGCCATGCTACACGTAGTGATGGTTTTGAGGTTTTGATTGCCGCTGTTATTTTTTTGGGTGAGCTTATCATCTATGTAGGGAGGCTGACGCAATTTGCGTTGTCTTTGGGGTCCAAACGTCGCGTTTGTGTATGTGTATTTCTGAAAAGAAAAATGGAAGGATTATGGGCGCCGCAACATTTTTATCGACACACCCCATCCAGACAAAAAGAGCAGTTTTGTATGCACCGACATTGAGAACCAAACGTCTCGGATCTAATGCTGATGCCCGAAACCGAGGCATGCAAAAAATCGAAACTTTGTTCCTGGCAAACAACTATCCACCCCACATGATCAAAAGAGCCATTTTTCAGGTAACACACCCCGTGAGAAATACACATACACAAACGCGACGTTCGGACCCCAAAGACAACGCAACTTTCGTCAGCCTGCCCTACATAGATGATAAGCTCACCAAAAAATAACAGCGGCAATCAAAACCTCAAAACTATCACTACGTGTAGCATGGCAGAGTGGCAAAACACTTTCAGAAACTTTGACCAAGTCCGCTCTCAACCCACACCCATGTCCTGCTGTGAGCAAAAAGTGTCACTGTTGTCTGGCAGGACTTCAAGGCAGATGCCACACACGGAACACCGCCTACCTTATAACATGCCAGCTATGCCTACCATTGGACATCACGTATATAGGGGAAACAAAACGCATGGTTAGGGACAGATTTAATGAGCACTTAAGAGACGCTAAAAATAAAACCACTAACACCCCATTTGGCGAACACTTCAAAATCACTCACGCGAGCAGCATTTCCGACTCTAAAACACTCAGCATATCCATTCTGCAAGTCTGCAAAGATGTAGCAGAGCTCAAAATCAGCGAATCAATAGAGATTAAGAACAAAAAGCCTTCATTAAACACAATGACGGCATCCTGGACCCTGATAAAGCCGGTTCCATACACCGCCTAAGGCAAGCACATATGCAACACATAACCGCATAACATGCACCCAGAGGCAGGATGTCCAACTTCACTGGAAAGGATGTCGATTCAGCATTCGATAAGTGAACGCTTGAAAGAGCCCACATTGGCAAAGGCCCGAAGACGTTCGACATCGTAGAACACACTTTAATACTTTCCTTTCAAACTTTTCCTTTCACCGCTCAACCGTAATGAATGCAAATCAGAAAGGCAATTGTTTCGCAATATATCAGAAACCGCTGACGTTCGTTTCAGACTGCTGCAGCGCACGGTGGGTCAGGGTGAGGCGCTCAACATCAACTGCGTGGACCCACTAGGTCGCACCGCACTGCTCATGGCCATCGACAACGAAAACTTGGAGATGGTCGAGCTGCTCATAGAGAACAAGGCGAGTGACCAAAGCACGGCATGGCGAACTGTTCACATGTGAGGGCGTCTGTGTCTGGCTCTTGCTACTCTGCGCTGGGGGACGAGTAGTTCAGGCGTAAGTTGCCCGCCTCACGATCGAGAGATTGCGGGTTCGAGTCTCACCTGTCGCTACTCTTCACCCGCGGCCAATCGGCGTGACAGATTGGCGACGCTACATGACTCAACGGTCGACGTGTCGTAAAACCAATAACCATCACCATACTCTGCGCTGCAATATTTCTTGGAATTGGAGTAAATATGGCGAAGGACACTGAGGGAAGCAACACACCGATCGTTTAAAACCAGTCAAAATGTTTCTTATTGCACAGCTAGACAGCTTCGTCCCGTGTTGTGATTTGTAATTACTAATCATAATGATGAACCATATGCTCATGACAATGAAGAGAGTGATGTGTGAGCGACATGACACAGCGTACTCGACCTACGTACCGTGTTCAACCAAAGAGGTGGTTTTTGATCAAATGCTCTCTTTATTTAACCTTACACTCGTGTTATATGCATTGTGTTGGTCGTTTTCATATCCATCATTTCTGAAAATAATTTCACGTAAATAAATGTGATCATACGAAGTTCCAAGCCATCAGGAGATCACATCAATAAAGTTATAATAGAGATCATGAAACTTCGCAAGCATACCCACATCGAAACGCTATCTCGACAATAAGAATACGACAACATGTACACGTCCGCATATGGTACATAACACTGCAAACAACAGAACATTGCAACTATTGGCGATTGGCGTTGCATCTGTAATGGGTCTAGCTAATGGCCAGTAGCATGCGCCTACTGGGACGCTGGGCGAGCGAGGGCTAGCTGTACTGTACTGTACTGTACTTCCACTGCCACTCAGCTTTTAGCGCAGTACAGTGGAATATCCGTGTACATCAGCCATAGGCGCATCGCACATGAGTGTTGCACGTCCATGCGCCATCAGGCATGTAGGTAGGGCTGAGTGATTGCACGGCCACGCGCCATCAGGCATGTAGGTAGGGCTGAGTGATTGCACGGCCACGCGCCATCAGGCATGTAGGTAGGGCTGAGTGATTGCATGGCCACGCGCCATCAGGCATGCAGGTAGGCAGGCATGTAGGTAGGGCTGAGGGATTTCGGATGCGATGTTTTCATCAAATTATATTACCAAATGCAGCAATACAAGCGTCATCTCTTCCTAGGACTGAACTCGAGATTCCGGGACAATAATCAAGCATGTAACTATTTGCGACTCAAGACGGATGGCAAGCGAGGTTTGTGGTGGGCGCTGCATAAAAAGCTGTCCGCGCGCGCGAATGCCGCCCAATTTTCTAAAAGACAGATTCCGGGTATGTTTTGGGAAGTATTGTGACGAAAGCTGACAAAGTTCAAAATGGCAGGCGGAAATTTGGCTCTGAGTGGGTACGCTGCAACTTGAATTGTCATTCAAAGTTGCCTGTGAGCGGATAAGCCGTCGCGAACTTCCTCCTTGAACAAAGATTGAGAGGACGTCATCAAGGACATTCGCATACAAATTGGCAAATATCAGAACTGAAAGAACGCATCTCATTATAAATGAAGATATTGACACACGAAATGCTGTGCAAACAAGTTATTGCCGGTTCAAGAACGGTCGAGCCGGGTTGGGCCGATCAGAGGAATACGTGTGCGCTGGATAATGCTCCCTCTCTCGGGTTTCGCTCTCGCTCGTAAAGTTGAGAGCAAAACACTCCAGCTTGGCTGACGCACGTGGCTTCTTTTCTCAGGATTTCGACGTTTAGACATGCTGAAGGGAGATATGGGATGGTTCCTTCGCCTCTCAGCACATATCCGCCCATACAAGCATCCGTGCATCAAAAGCACGAGACCATTAGTTGGTAGAGGTCGGTGATATCGGATGATAGAAGCAGAACAGGTGGGCGACACAGCCTCTCCGAATGGCTCTGACCAGTCGGGCGGCAGCGGGCCGTCTGGCGACTAACTGGATTCGGTGTTGCTATTGTGTCCTGTTATCAGTACATTACCCAAGGCGCAGTCGATCTGCACTAACGGAGCTGAAGTCGACCGTAAGCTGCAGTGCTATCGCGGCTTCCCGGCACGCGGCACACAATGGTGATGCATGGCAGCATTTACGTGACGGGCGGACAATACGTGCTCACCCTAACAACGCAATACAGTGGGAGATCAACAATGAATAGCTCGGAACGTAAGGTCTCACCTGTCAGGAGGCGGCAAGCGCAGGGAGTGTACCACTGTATACTCCCTGTACAGTGGTACTGCGCTTGCCGCAGTACCTAGTACTTGCAGTACCTAATACAGCAGTATCTTGTACACGCTGTACAAGAGTGTACAGCCTCTTGTACAGTGCTGGCGTGTCGCTGTCAGATGCGGTGCAATTACTCATCATGGGCCATGCTGATCTTCCTAGCTCGTCCGTGTACAGGGAGTGTACAGTGTACAGCCTCTTGTACAGTGCTGGCGTGTCGCTGTCAGATGCGGTGCAATTACTCATCATGAGCCATGCCGATCTTCCTAGCTCGTCCGTGCCGCACTCGGTTTGTTTGCATAACCGGTCGTATTTGTTCGTATAGCCAATCGTATTAGTTTGCATAACCAATCGTATTTGTTTCCATAACCAGTCGTATTTGTTTCCATGACCAGTCGTATTTGTTTGCATAACTAGTCGTATTTGTTTGCATATCCAGTCGTATTTGCGTGCGTGATAAGGCAACTGCTACTTGGTTGCATTCGGGGATGCAGTCTTGTGTACCAGCGTGCTGCGTGTTCAAACGCTGTTGGTAGTGGGGGCGTGGTTGGATTTGAAGAACGTAATGTTCAGGCCATCAAGCGCGGATAAAATACCTGACTTTCTGATTTTGACATCAGAAACTCTTTTGGTACTTTCAGAGGCTTCATGGTGTCCAATTTTGATGTATCATCTGGAAATAATGGGAGTGGAATTAACAAGCGCACTAAATCACGTCCAGTAGTGCGGGATGTGTCCATAGCCTTTGTAGCGAACTATGCATGTGCACTATTACTGGAATAAAATGTCAGATCTAATGGATCACAAAACTGGACACTTTCATACCAGATGAAGAATAATAAAATAAGGAAAAAATAAAATGACATTTCAATGTCAAACATCAAAATTGCACTTCAATTCATACTTTCGGTGGCAAAAAGAAAAGGAAACCTTTCTGGGGAGGACAATGCTCTGAAGGACAAACATCCAGGACCACATCCAGGACCGTGCCCAGTGTATTTTGTTCAATTATAGGTGGGGGTCACGCCCAGTACCCAACCTTTACCGCGCCGTAGACCTTCAGCATGGTGCAGGAGGTGCAGGCGGTGTTATGACAAACGATGGTATTTCCAGTGACAACCGCTGATTTAGCTTCTTCCGGCTGTTTATCTCCTAATCTCAACGCTTGGTAGGAGATAAAAAAAATAATAGTAATGCAGTTACGCGGTGGGAATTTGGCTTAAAAATCCGAACATCTCAATATTCGTGACTGAGAGAGCACCGAACCTTTTTCTGTTACTAATAACACTACCTGAACTGAAGCTACGGACTGTTTGTGTTTATGTTCCTGTCCATTGCCAAGGGCTTCCGTCGGATTGTGCACAATTCTGGAAGGACGGGGAAAGAATTGATGAGGTAGCACGATGCAGGGAGTGGGGTAGGAATGCGGGGATACACAGGTCATGGTTAGCCTGTTAATGTGTATAGGCCGGCGATGAAGTGGGATAGGAATGCGGAGATACACAGGCCATGGTTAGTCTGTTGAGGTGTGTAGGCCGGCGATGAATAGATGTGTAGTGTGTGGTATACATACACCAGTTTAGTAAATTTATTCCAGTCTCAATATCCAGAGTATTTCATCGCCATGAGGAGTAATCAGCATGCTTAAGTGTACGAACTGGAGGCCATGTATCCTTATTCCCAACAAACAAAAACATATAATTACAAATATTTTCGAGATGTCTGATGACTTGCAGCCGAGCTTGACAGGTATCTTCTTCTGCATGGCGTTGCCATACCCTGCACTGACATGGCTCTATAACATGGACCGTGGAAGCTGTCTCCCTTACCTTGCACTGGTAGGGCTCTGTGACATGGATCGTGGGAGCCGTCTTCTTTACCCTACACTGGTATGGCTCTGTGATATGGATTGCAGGAGCCGTCTCCTTTTCCCTACACCGATAGGGCTCTGTGACATGGATCGTAGGAGCCGTCTTCTTTACCCTTCACTGGTATGGTTATATGACATGGATTGTGGGAGCCGTCTCCTGTACCCTGCACTGGTAAGGCTCTGTGACATTAATTGTAGGAGCCGTCCCCTTTTCTCTACACTGGGAGGGGCGACAAATAACACATCGGCTGGGCTAAGTATCAGAACAAAAGAACACTTGGTGTAACTACATATCCATATGTCCAGAGATGTGGGGAAGGTGGTCACGCCAGCCTTTTGTGGGTCAGGACGGGGGAGCATCTTTGAACAGTTGAAGGTAGCCACCCAGCCGTGTTTGGCTGTATCAGTATCCATACTGAAGTCGAAGACTGAGGTGTCCGTCGGTTGTCTCCCTCCCAGGTGGAGACCAAGGACGCCCTACTGCACGCCATCAATGAGGAGTACGTGGAGGCCGTGGAGGTGCTCCTGGAGCACGAAGAGTTCATCCATAAGCCCGGCGAACTTCACGTGAGTTGCGTCGCGGCGAGTGGAGCCGGGCTTGATCACGCTCGCGACTTGATACGCGTGAACATGCTCTTGCTTAATGAGGTGTGAGATTGTGTTCAGTCCGCCCAATGGTTGTTGTGAAGTGTTTACCACCCGAGCGGCATACGCTATGAGGATTAATTTCGCCGGGGTCACCTTGCTCCTTGTCTTATCCAGTCTCAACTCCAAGCCTTGCATCATTATCGAATCCTATCGCCTAGGATATCGCATTCCTGTTTATCTTGCTCAGTTCGACAAGCACGAGGATATCCACCGTGGTCTGTGGATGTAGCTGTAGCAAAGTACAAATACAAACACAAACATGTAAATGCACACGTTTACGATTACGGTGTTGACACCGATATTAAGCACATGAGAACGCCGGTACTCAAGGTGCTTGTTATTTTATGAATGTTTTGCTTTGTTTTTGGTCACGCACGTCGCCCTCGGTGTGCATTAACGTGGAACGTTGCTGTGCTATTGCTGAGCTGTTGTGCATTATAAGTGCGCTTGACCCATATGAACAGTTTTAGCCGTTTTGTGTCAACCTTCTTCATATTCGCACTATGACATCAAAGCCCATTTAATAGCCTGAGCGACACTGCGAACAGCAACAGTAGTGCATCGTCGGTAGGCACGACATGTGGCAATCCTCCCCCATTTTAGGCCAGTTTTTAATTATTACATTGGAAGCTTCTTGGCGACAGCCCGTGCCTCCCCTATAACATTGGCTTTACTCCCTCACTTCACGGTACGACCATGGCTGCACTCCTGAGTAACATACATCATGTTGACGGTATGGCTGTCTTGCTGCTTGGCCCAGCTCGGAGAGGATGTGAGAGGAGTCACGTTATACATCCACCCACGGTCGGTACCAATGGCGGCGCCATGGCTGTTTTGCTGCTGAGCCCAGGGGATGTAAGAGTAGTCCTGTTCTACATCCACCCACCGTCAGTACCTGTGCCGGCGCTGTGGCTGTTTTGCCGCTGGGCCCAGCACGGAGAGGACGTGAGAGGAGTCCTGTGGTACATCCACCCATCGTCGGCACCTATGCGTCCGTACTGCTGTTTTGCTGCTGGGCCAAGCTCGGAGGGAATGAAGGAAATGTGTTTTACATCGACACGTCCAGCAGTAAAGGTGCAGTCATTGACGTAAGCTAAACGGACACCATGCCTTGGGAAGGGGTTGGTTGTGCCTACTTGTAATAACAGTCTGGGTATTGATAATGGGGCCGGGGCGGCTGCTCTCCGCGGCAGATCGATAATGGGGGCGGCGCGGCAGATTGATAATGGGGGCGGGGCGGCTGCTCTCCGCGGCAGATCGATAATGGGGGCGGCGCGGCAGATTGATAATGGGGGCGGGGCGGCTGCTCTCCGCGGCAGATCGACCAATGCACTTCACCCCATACATTTTGATTGAGACCAAAATTTGCTCACAGGTTAGTCTTTGGCTCTGAATACGACCGTGCAAATTTCAGCCCGATGCGGCCAACAGTTTTTCAGCTATTGCCTCGGGCTTAATTTTTTTATTTTTTAGGTCAAATAACATGGGTTGGTTTGACGATGGATATCTCATCAATAAGAAGCGGGAAGGGTGGCAAATTATATATATTTCAGAAGAAAAAGGATCAACTGAAACATTCCCGAAATAAAATATCACTATTTCCTACATTTGACCTCGCGACCTCATGATGTCGTGACCTCGTGACCTCTCGTGACCCATAGCCCATCAAAATTGACAAAGTTGACGGCGGAAATAAAAGTGGGCATGATTTCGCTAGCCAAACCAGAATAAAAATGCGTTCTTCTCATAAATATCCGATATGGCCGTCCGCTCTGAAAGACTTTTTGCGGTTTTGCGTTTTCCGGATAGGACGGATTCCGTGTAAGCTTTCTTTCACTAGAAAGCTACATGAAGTAGTATAATGACATACGGAAATATGATTGGAAAACGTTTTTCTAAAAAAACTCATCCTTTTTATGTAGATCTTGTAGTTTCCCGTAAAAACCATAGCGAATTTCAAGGTCACTAATTACCGATAGGTCACCTATGAGTTTATTTACTCGTAGCGACGCAATTGTACTTGAGAATAACTAATACATATTGAATTACATCAAACATGGAAACAACGCAACCAGACCCTATTAAATCAGGTTCTAATACCTACATATTGAATCTGACGCGGTAGGTAGGTACCTATAGCAAACATGAAGATCGTTTTGTGTCAGCGATCAAGTGTTAGGCAGGTTTATCATTTTGTGCTGAAAAAAGGATTGCGTCTCTGTGGACTGCTGATGACTATGTGTTAAAGGCAAATAAATGCCGAGGTGTTTGCTTCGCGTATGTCTTCCCTCCCACCCCATCCGTACTCCCTACATATAACCGCGCTCCCCATTCGTACAAAGCTTAATACTCTCCAGCGGTTCCGAGGGAGATATAGGCGCCGGCGTTGATGACGTCGGACAACAGTGGGGATGACATCGGGGAGGAAACGATAACAGGCTTTGCAGGACCGAAGTTGTCGAAAATCACGTATCAGTACGAATCAGTTTTCGAAAACGCCTGGTGGAAAGAGGACGTGATGAAGTTTATTTTTCGACGTGCATAGGCACCACAAGCAATGGTGATAGTCACTGTGTTGATCCTTATCGTCGCCGTACAAAGTGAATACAAAAATGTTGCTGAAGTATCGGTAAGTCCCATTGAGAACGTGAGTGATCCTTACATTACCAAAGGTGTGACTTTGTGTGTGAAATTTCTAATTTAAAATCTTTGAAACCATTTTTTAATAACTCCGAGTTTAAACAAAAATTGTTCACAATTAGCGCCAGAAATGAAAGGAATACAAGGAAGGGAAATTTTATGGAAAGAAAATTCAGAACTCTGGCAGGCTTAGAAGAACAAAGCATTCCAAAATCGGCAAATATGTTAAATTCATCTTGCGGAAATGTCTAAACTCAAAATTAACTTTCCATCGAAGAAAATATGTTCCATTGGCTGCTCTCTATCTGTACCTGTTGAGAAGTCTCTGAAATATGCCATATTCAAAGCCATACAAATTTCTGAAGGTACATGCACTTCCAAAGTTAACTCATTGAAACAAAACTTTTGAAAAAATATCCTAGACCAAAGCGATGCGTCCGGGAGAGTTCTTTCGGATGACGTGTTGAAATCATCTGCCAATTGATATTTATTATCTCAAATAGCCATTTCCGGACATTCAAGCTGTTTGACCCGCTTTTATTACCAGATTTGATGCCCTACTAGGCGTTGCAGTCAACAGAAATCACACAAAAAGGCCTGAAAACGTTCTATTTCACCCATCGCGCAAAAATACGTTAAATATTTCTCCCTTTTTCGCAATTTCCGAGAATATTTTGACAATTCTTCAAGTGCCCATGGCCCCAGATTCCATGTTCACCCCAAAAATTCGCTTTTGGCGAACTTCGAAATCGAAGCGTCGATCGATCTCTTCATATAGATGCGTTATCGATCCTGAAATATTTTTGGACGTGGTCTTATTTGATCTGAGCTAGATCAATGACCTTGCATGACGTGCGGTTGAAACTTTCGTATCTGATGTTACGAAGATGAAGGAAAAGCTACTAAAAGTTATGCGGCGCTGCGAGACGCCGTTTGTTCTCTATCGCGGTAAAACCTTGGGGGGGGTAAAAAGACCCCACAGATACCGAGGGTTAGGTTTTTTTAAATTGAGCCTCTTCAAGGATAACAGCTTGGCAGTTAAGTGTTGAATGCGGAGCTTATTTTAAAGAAATAAGTATAATTCCCCAAGACAACTAGACAGTAATGCATATATGCACATCGATCCCAGAAGGGTCTGTTTTGCGTCATATATGCCACAGCGTTCAATATCATCCATCAGAAGACCATGATCCCACATAAATGCACCCAAAAGGCGACACGATAGTCTACACATAATTCAGTTGTAAATTGGTCTTTATAAGGCTCCGCTAAGAACAAACACAGACATCGGCTACCCAATCCATACCAACCAAGTTCGTTAATTTCTCAGCTCTGATACACGAAGCTTTGTGTTGTGTGGTAATTAATGACGTCGCAGTGGGGACATGTGCGCCACGGTTTGGATTCGTCTTACAATAATCGTGCTCTCGATTTTATACCACACATCCATGATTTATCTCACTTGTCTGACTGGCTTAAATGTAGTTTTGTATTTTAAAATGCAATGGGGAACATTATTTGGAATTGAAGTGAGGCCTGCAATAGTGATGATAGTTGTTCCTGACAGTATCCTCGCTCTCCCCGAATTATACCAAATTATGCCCAAATATAAATCATGGTGCGTTATGAAGATGTGTGGCATTACAGGCACGGAAGCTGCTTTGAACGAAGGTATATAGGGGAACCAGCAATGCTGGAATTTGTGACCACAAAAAAATTGGCGGAGGGTGGTGCCTTCTTTTACAACATTTTAAATCCAGAAATTACTTGGGACTCGGAGGAGTGGTAGAGAGCTCCAGCTAAAAACAAAACAATTTCAGACACCATAGATGCATTTCGCTATCTTATTGGCCGAAACATATTTCTTTCTTTTCGTTTTGCGGGGAGAGAGCTTGAGCTGAGGGCTCGAGACCTACTTTCGAAAGAAAGAATGTTGCATTCTAGTTAGCACCAGTCATTAGCGGTAGTGTTTCCCGCTGATCTAATGCTGTATGCATTTGACCTTGTGTGTGACACAAACTGCCAAGAGCATTTTAGCTGCCATATACCTGCCATATATCCTATATCAATATAACTGCCATCTCTGATGGATTTTTTTAGCATCTGGTGAAAGCAATGCAAACATATCCCAATATTCATCCTGTTTTATGGGAAATGGTATAGGGTACAGTCTCTATGGGTATAGTTTCAGGCAATGTTATTTAGACCGAAAACATCCGACATGTTTGTCACCGAACACAAAATCACGGGTTGCTCTTTTGTTCCAACTTAATCTGCCTTGCCCAGACGCAAATGATCCTGCAACGGTTCAATTGAGCCGTTCTGAAGATCAACCGAAGGTGTACCAAAGTAGTATTGATGTTTTCATTTCCTAGAACAATTCAAGTTGGAATGACAATGTGGGTTCCCGCGAGCGGAATGCTTCCACTTGAGCTGCCTTGTAACGCCACAAGTTCCCTCCGGGTCAGTACAATGGCTGGCCCTCAATAAAACTGTCCGAGCTGTCGATTGGCGCTTACATCAACGGAATCCGTCGACTGGTTGCACAGATACGAGGAGCGGAATGTTTTCCATCCCTCCCCCATTGATCCGTAGTACAAATGTGCATCAGCATCACGGTAACAACAAGATTAATAATCTTCCATCGGTTTGGATTTATCCCGAGATATTCACTGCGAATGGCCCGACACCACGGAGCCCACCAAGACGAAGATGCAAGGTGCATTGCCAATGGCCCGGCGCCACGAAACCCACCAAGGCGAAGGTGCACTGTCAACGGTCCGACACCAGGAAACCCACCAAGTCGACGACCAGCTACTGTATGATGCCGATAGTAAAGTTGATGAATTGTCGGAGCGAACGACATCTACCCACCAAGCAATACAATACATCATGATACAGACCCAACTTCAATTACTTTGAAGAGTACTTCTGGGAATGGTGGCATACGAATATACGATTTTTATGATTTTATTGCATGTGCATCTGGAAACAACTGTAATAGAAACAAATGTAATCACTTGGATGCAGGGTGAGTGCCTTCTTTGTATGTTTGCGAGCTCACTGTAATTTTACGGTTGGTTCGCTTTGGTTTGAGAGCAGTGCATTCATTCAGTCTAGCCTCCTTTCAGGGAAATGCTAATTCACCATCGAATTTTGAGACAAATAGAGGAAAACTTAAGGCATTGGTTCTAAGCTTAAGACCTTAGTGTGCTGGCGTCCTGACGGAAGTCGCTGTCTGATGTATCCACAGTCTGCCTCCGACGGCGGTCGTTGTCTGATGTATCCACAGTCTGCCCCTGACGGCGGTCGTTGTCTGCTGTATCCACAGTCTACCCCTGACGGCGGTCGTTGTCTGATGTATCTGCAGTCTGCCCCTGACGGCGGTCGTTGTCTGATGTATTCGCAGTCTGCCTCCGACGGCGATCGTTGTCTGATGTATCCACAGTCTACCCCTGACGGCGGTCGTTGTCTGATGTATCCACAGTCTGCCCCTGACGGCGGTTGTCTGATGTATCCACAGTCTGCCTCTGACGGCGGTCGTTGTCTGATGTATCCACAGTCTGCCCCTGACGGCGGTTGTCTGATGTATCCACAGTCTACCTACGACGGCGGTCGTTGTCTGATGTATCCACAGTCTGCCCCTGACGGCGGTCGTTGTCTGATGTATCCACAGTCTGCCCCTGGCGGCGGTTGTCTGATGTGTCCACAGTCTGCCCCTGGCGGCGGTTGTCTGATGTATCCACAGTCTACCTACGACGGCGGTCGTTGTCTGATGTATCCACAGTCTACCCCTGACGGCGGTCGTTGTCTGATGTATCCACAGTCTGCCCCTGACGGCGGTTGTCTGATGTATCCACAGTCTACCTACGACGGCGGTCGTTGTCTGATGTATCCACAGTCTGCCCCTGACGGCGGTCGTTGTCTGATGTATCCACAGTCTGCCCCTGGCGGCGGTTGTCTGATGTATCCACAGTCTACCTACGACGGCGGTCGTTGTCTGATGTATCCACAGTCTGCCCCTGACGGCGGTCGTTGTCTGATGTATCCACAGTCTGCCCCTGGCGGCGGTTGTCTGATGTGTCCACAGTCTGCCCCTGACGGCGGTCGTTGTCTGATGTGTCCACAGTCTGCCCCTGACGGCGGTCGTTGTCTGATGTATCCACAGTCTGCCCCTGGCGGCGGTTGTCTGATGTGTCTGCAGTCTGCCGCACGCCTTTACGCAACGTTTAGAAGATATTAAGAAGCTAGAAACATCTGCACGTTTGCAAACGTTTCTCATCTCCTCTCCTCACATGACACTATGCTTACATATAGTTCACAGTCATTGTGCGCCTGATGATTAGGTTAGTGTTAGGATAGGCAACCTTCCCTAGCTAAAGCCGAATGTTGAGCTTGTCTCAGGAGCTATAAGCTAACAATACATTGTCCATGAAAGAATCCCTATGTGAAAAAGCGACTTGAATTCATGCCGATCACACTACAAAAAAAGTACTATAAAGGTACCATCTCAGCTTCCCAAATATGCTCCCTGTGAGTTTTTATTTTTAGCAATACATCGTGACTGTACATTTCGTGCCATGGGTGGGCAATTTAGATTGGGGAAATTCCAGGTTATTTTAAGCGAACGTATTGCATTTAAATGGATTCTGAACTTGATTTATGTGAGCTGATGATGCCATTGTGGCTGTTCCTCACGTATTCCACGCCGATTACCATAATTTTATCGACTGAGTGGCGTCCTGAAGTGCCCATCGATTTTCCCAGCCTGCCATCACGCAAGAACGGACGGGCCCGACCTACTGGCACATTGTAGCAACGCATGTAATATATGTTCTGACATATAACCCTGCAAATATAACACAACTAAACACTGCCGAGATATAGTGCATGCGTTTTCTTCTTTTTCGGGCTGGCTTGATTATGCTGCCTTCTATCCTTTCATTACAAGGTACCGATTACTTTAGAGATGTCCACTTCTACTCCTGGTTGAAATTAAATCTCCCCTGAGAATACGGTTGCTTTTGTCACTGCAATTTCCTACCTGCCCATTCAGATACTTACAGAGATCGGTTATTCTTTCTGATCTGGTTCTACCACGGATATTGTTCCTCATATGGTTTTTAGCATATCATGTAGCAGGTTGCTTTTATCGTATGTGTGGCAAGATTGACAACATGCTAATATATACAATTTAGCTAAATATGCTTGCCATGTAGCCATCTAAATATATCATTTGTGTATTTGTAACCTGTGCGGACGCCGAAGAGGGGGAGGGGAAGGCGGATCATTCAGTCCCTCGGCTTTTCTCATGTACTGGCGAACTGAATGGTGCACTACACTGAAATAGTATTTGTTAATATTTTACTCCATTAAGTCCCGATGTTTTCTGGGATGCCTTCATGGATCAGGGTTCCATGCCAAGCAAGGTTTGTTGTATGAACCCTGACCCCACCACCTGGTCTGGGAATTCCAGTTCGATGGTAGACCTTTGAACGATAGTTCGACATGCCGCCAATGCACCGACACGGCCACCCCACTGTCGTGTCTCCGGCTTTATCGGATCAGTTGCCAGCTGACCCTCCCAGTCGGGGGCTGCGCGAGCGCTTCAATGAACTCGAACCCTGCCTTGCGAGGCTAACTGAGCCAATGGTGCGGCAAATTGGCATAGCTTTTGCTTCATCAATTCAGCATCGCTTGGGTCAACGTCATTTCCTGGTCATGCCAAATCACGGACCAAATTCAGGTTAAATAGGTTAACCTCCAAAATGCTTCGAGCGTTCGCAATTTCTTTAATGGTGAATGTACCATTGGAACTTGTAGGATTTGTGGTGTGTGGCAAAGCATACAGTGTGTGTATTTTTTTTATGTATTCGGAATTTTTACGCGACTTAATCTGAGGTCAAAACAAGTATGCAATCTTTTTTTTGTAATTTGTCACCAATGTGAACAGATCTGAGCGCGCTTAGTCTTAAATATCATATGATGATTAATTATGAAAGTCCTTTTTCCATTTTATGAATACGATTTTTCCACATCATGTTGTTCCATGACCGCATAAAATTATGTGACCTGCGATCAGGTCATGACGTCGGCTTTTAGTTGAGTTTAAGCTATTGTTCTGGACCCGGTGCCTCCACTCAGAGAACAGTACTTTGCGGAATGAAATTTACTCTTCCAAAACGTTTATCTACAGTAAAAAAGCCTTGCCACATTCGAATGCAACGCTGCAAAATGCCGTTGATAATCAGCGACCGTCTGAAAGATTATCCAAGGTCACCTGAATAAACTCAGTCACATATGCTGACGCGTTCTGATCCCTCAAATAATATCATTGTTTGTCAAGGTCACTTATTCATATATTCGCATGATTCCCTCACAACGTACAATGTCACTGCCCGACCAAAGCACATGCTACCTACGGTCAGGTCATGGCACTACACTTTGGGCGAAGTTTGGCTATGCTAATTCAGCTGAAAGTTTCACCCAAAGAACATTACTTAGCGGGCAAGCAGGTCACCAAATTCGACTTTAAGAAAACAAAATATTATTGGCATCAAACAGAGCTCCAAAATGTGATGCAAGATTGCCGAAGGCCAATGATCTCTGCAAAGCTAACTGCACGACCGAGATACGTTTGGCCTCCTAAGTAACACACGCGCACACACACATACACACACACACACACACACACACACACACACACACACACACACACACACACACACACACACACACACACACACACAAACACACACACACACAAACACACACACACACACACACACACACACACACACATACAAACACAAACACATGCACAGACACACGCACACACACACACACACACACACTATGTGTGTGTGCGTGTGTGCGTTTGTGTGTGTCTGCATGCGTGTGTATTTCACATCAGAGGAACATTTCCATTGCCATTTAATTTTTTCAGTGTGCTTCATCTTTTGTAGACAATCTAGTTTACCTTCACTAGAAACGGAGTCATCTGCTCATCTCCAGTGGTTAAAACATTCGCCTGTGCTGGTCTCCATGCCCTGCAGCTGGTTAGGACATTTGCCTATATTGATCTCCCTGTCCCTGCAGGACAGGTGATTAGAGCATTCACATGTATTTGTCTCTCTGCCCCTACTAGGCAGGTGGTTAGAACATTGGTCTGTGTTGTTTTCTCAGCCCCTGCAGTAGCGGTGGTTACAGCAGTGGCCTCTATTGGTATCCCTGCCCCTGCAGGACAGGTGGGTACAGCAGTGGCCTCTATTTGTCTCCCTGCCCCCGCGGGACAGGTGGTTAGCACATTGGCCTGTATTGTTCTCCCTGCCCCTGCAGGACAGGTGGGTACAGCAGTGGCCTGTATTGGTCTCCCTGTCCCTGCTGGACAGGTGGTTAGAACATTGGCCTATATTGTTCTCCTTGCCCCTGCGGGACAGGTGGTTATAAACATTGACCTGTGTTGTTCTATCCACCCCGGCAGAACAGGTGGTTGCAGCAGTGACCTCTATTGGTATCCCTGCCCCTACAAGGCAGGTCGTTAGAACATTGGCCTGTATTAGTCTCCCCTGCCTCTGCTGGACAGATGGTTACAGCAGTGGCCCGCATTGGTATCCCTGCCACTGCAGATGGTTAGGACATTGACCTGTATTGGTGTCCCTGCCCCTACAGGAGAGGGCTCGAGTGGCGTCACGCGCTCACATAGCGCCACGTTGGGTAGGTCAGCTGACAGCGAGCCAGGGAAGGCCAGGAACCCGCCAACAGGATGGCCATGCCCGTACATTGGCGGCACGTTAATCTCCTGCCGCTTAACTGGGATTCCTAGATCGGGTGGTGAGGTCGAGGTTCGCGCAACACATTCTGCTTAGCATATTATTGTGTTCTATACAACCACTCCAGCGAGCATTCTGACTAAGCTTCTTTTGGAACAAAATATTTAAAATCGTAGATAGAATTTAGATTGACAAAGTCACGAGAAATCTAAATCGGAGATTTAATACATGGCGGTCGGTTTTTCAAAGTTGTCGAGATATGTTTATCTGCCTGTCTGCCTATGTGTATGTGCCGCTTCGACTCATGCTGTGCCAGGCCGGGCGGAATTCGTACCGATTTTCACATGTGATGGGCCGGTTCGACGAACAGATCATGGCCACGGATTCGGGTCGAGCGAATCACGTGGGCACTTGCCACGTGCCGTTAACTGGGGTCATCTCGACATCAGTTGGCTAGGGCCACAGCATATATCACAAGTCGCACGAATATGAAACTTCATGGAATACCTCCGCGCACCGTGAGGAACTGCATACTTTTGTGGTTGGCGGCCGGGTGCGCTGTACCGGGCGACCGTCAGGCGCGTGCATCTGTTTCGGGTTCGGCACCTCCGATCTGTGGCCAGATCCGTACCTGCAGCTGTGTGGTGTGGCCAGATCCGTACCTGCAGCTGTGTGGTGTGGCCAGATCCGTACCTGCAGCTGTGTGGTGTGGCCAGATCCATACCTGCAGCTGTGTGGTGTGGCCAGATCCGTACCTGCAGCTGTGTGGTGTGGCCAGATCCGTACCTGCAGCTGTGTGGTGTGGCCAGATCCGTACCTGCAGCTGTGTGGTGTGGCCAGATCCATACCTGCAGCTGCATGGTGTGGCCAGATCCATACCTGCAGCTGTGTGGTGTGGCCAGATCCATACCTGCAGCTGTGTGGTGTGGCCAGATCCGTACCTGCAGCTGTGTGGTGTGGCCAGATCCATACCTGCAGCTGCATGGTGTGGCCAGATCCATACCTGCAGCTGTGTGGTGTGGCCAGATCCGTACCTGCAGCTGCATGGTGTGGCCAGATCCATACCTGCAGCTGTGTGGTGTGGCCAGATCCTCCCCTGAAACATTACCAAACATTATTTTAGACCTTCTCAGCCGGCTCATTTCATCGACGGAACGGTGGGTTTGCTGGAGCCAACTTCACCAGTTGAAAATGTTTATGCGTACTTGCTGCCACGCCAGCCAAGCTTCTGTGTGGGGAGTTTGATAGCTGAATATGACTTATGACAGGGAAATACAGCTGTGTTATGAGGAGTATGTAAATGAAGTTGGAGAAGTGCAGAGTAGGTCAGATCAAGTTAGGTCAGGTCAGACCAGGATAGGTCAGGTCAGGTCCGATCAGGTTAGGTTAGGTTAGATTATGTCAGGCCAAGGTAGCTCAGGTTAGGTTAGGCTAGTGTAGATTAGCCAGTTTTGTGTTAACTAAGTTCAAATCCGCTTGCGAACGTAGTAGCTTGGATCGATTTTGAACACACCAACATTCTGGGGGTTGGTTGGTGTGCATTTAATAGAATAAATAGGGTCACCCGGTGCAGCATTCATCAGGCGCACTTGCACTGGTGCCATCTGGCGACAATAATTAACTAGATGTACCCCGGTGCAGCATTCAACAGGCGCACTTGTACCAGTGCCATCTAGCGATTATAGTATAAATAGGTGCGCTCCGGTGCAGCATTCAATAAGCGCATTTGCACTATTGTGTCTAGCTTTTATATAATAAATTGTTGCACACCGGTGCAACATTCACCAGGCACACTTGCACTGTTGTCATCTCGGGACAATAGTTAACTCTGTGCATTGTTTAGCAATTATTGAAAATCGTAAATATAATTTAGAGTGACTAAGTCACGAAAATCTCTATTTTCTGGAGCCGACTTCATTGGTTGAATTCAAGGCCTATGGAGTCAGGTTGGACAATAACGGGCTGCTGGGGTGTCGTTTAGCTACATATATGACGCGTGTGATGATTGTGATCGATGTCAGTTTTACATCTGTGCGCACACCAATTGAACCAATTACAGTGCAGCATTTTTGTGATAACAGCCAAATAGTTCTTACCAAAGCGCCTTCGAAATCCATCGATCAATCGGCGAGTTTGCTTCAGGCACATTCACCGATTGAAAATGATATAGGGCGCACGTGCTGCCACGCCATCGAAGCTCTCGTGGGAAGGATCTGATATATGAATATAAATAGAGCTGTGTTTTATAGAGTTGCGTTTCACGAAAGCTACTCTTTCTATTGTCACAACAATTATGCACTGTAATTGGTGAACTTGGCGCGCGCACAGATAAAAAAACTGATATCGATCACAATCGCCCCATGCGTCATATATGTAGCAAAACCACACACAGCAGCTGATTGCAATTGTCCAGGGCTGGGTTGAATTATGCATTATATCATCATTGTACAGTCGTACGTGCTGTCACACCAGCGAAGCTACAGTGAGAAGGATTTGCTAGGTTAATGTTATTTACGCTATATACCGGAAATTGCAGCTGTGTAATAGGGTGTATGGAGAAGAAGTTAGGAAAGGGCAGGGTAGGTCAGATGAAACGAGCTCTACTTAGGTCAGGCTAGGTCATGCTAAGTTATATTAGGCTAGGTTTGGTGAGATTAGGTTAGGTTAGGTTAGGTTAGGCTACGCTAGGTTATACTAGGTTAGTGCAGATTAGTTAATTTCGTGCTACCTCGGTTCAGGCGAGCTCGGTAAGGGGGATCCTGCACGGTCCATACGTAGGCTATGTATTGAGGTACCTTGACGATTCTGAACACACCAGCATTGCGTGGGGTTGGTGTGCATCTAGTAATAGCAAACATTTCCACGAGGAGAAACACCGTGGGCCTGAATGCTACCATCGCTTACCTCAGATGACGTGGTAATTAACCCCATGTAAAATATTTCATATTAATCCCGAACGTTTTAGCAAATTATATTCAATGATATTTCGATGTGTCTGTGGGCGGTGAAGTTTGCTGAGCTTATAGTGACAGATGGTCCGCCTCCTGCGTGACCGTGGGCGGACTAGGATTCCACATCACAGTGCTGTTGGCTGCCGATTATTATCTTCAGGATATGCATGTGCATTATGCAGCGCGAGGGACTACGAGACCCAATCCCGCACCGAAATCCCACCTGCTAACTTCAACTCTGCGTGATCTGGAACAAGCCAAGCCGTTCTGACTGTACCGGCCCGAGTGTGTTCTGATCAGATCTGACCTGGCCACGCTCAATTTTATTCTGCGCCATCGGTCTGAACCAAGGGCCGTGCTTTTGAGCGATGTCAGAGACAGGATGGTAGCATATGGGAAATGAAGGGTGTCGTGAAAAATCGTAAAATCTGAACATTGCAAATAGGCTGTCGATGTGGAAGCCGCAAATAACACTGTCAAAACGGAGCCAAGAGCTTTGCAGCCCAGGGCGTGCAACGAATTTCGTCGGCGGTGTTCTGGGTGGGGAGAGGTGGACACGCTGTCGGTCGGTCGGATCGACATCGACATCGACATCGACATCGACATCGGCTGCTGGGTGCAGTCCTCTGGCGATCACGTACCGATTGCAGTCCCATCAGCCGGTCACCGCACCGTGAAGGCCGATACCAGGCGCATAAAATCTGCGCCGGCGTGAATTTTCGTGTCGCTTTCGTGGCAAATGCTGATTGCTTTTAGACTGCCGTTGCGTTGTTGGATTAACGCCAACTGCCGGCTGGATGGCGCCCGGCGGACACACCGATCGAGCCACGAGCCGCCGCCACTAAGTGGCTCGGGGCTCGGTCGCCAAAGCCGTGCTAAACCCGGCGCGGCTTCCAGAAAAGCTCACGCCAGCGTAGCGAGAGCAGCCGACAGGTGTTGGGAAGGCATCAAGCCACAGGAACAGCAGAGCTTTGTTTATCTTAATCGCAATGAGATCATCACAGCTGCTCCAGGATGTTTATTCTGTTTGGGCATTTCTCGATCTGAAGCTGTTCCTCTCACCCCCCCCCCCCCCTCCACCGGCCCCCGCTTATTCCGTGTTCGGGACAAGCTGGTCACAGCCGCAAAACAAAAGATCATTGAGTCTGTCCAAGAAGATTGAACCCTTCTGCACTGTGGGGTCTTCCGCGCAAGGGGTCTTTGGGGTCTTCCGCCCAAGGGCCAACGGCGAGTTGTTCTAATATCATGCAGCGAAAATCGTGTTACTTACACGATTCTCGCGCTATTGAATTGAATCGTCGCTTTTGAATAGCGAGAACTAAACTCGTGTACTTGCCACATATACTTATATTTTGTTTTATGACACCGCTTACTGGTGTATTTGTTTACCTCCGTTTGCCCGTGTTTTTTTCGATGTGGGAGACATTCTTTGTGCCTGGAGGTGGGGGGTTGGGGAGTGGCACCAATATCCTTTCATTTTTCCACATAATTTCTTTTTGTGGACTTCGATCGTTTTCAATTCAGTTGCAAACAATTCAGATGTTCTAACATTGCTCGGAGACTTATGTGCTTGTGTTCATTTAAACTGTTGAGACACTATCAGTGCAAGTTTTTTTGCAGTTCGGTTTAACGTCACGGTGTGTTTGTGTGTGTGTGTGTGAGAGACAGAGAGAGAGAGAGAGAGAGAGAGAGAGAGAGAGAGAGAGAGAGAGAGAGAGAGTGTGTGTGTGTGTGTGTGTGTGTGTGTGTGTGTGTGTGTGTGTGTGCGTGTGCGTGTGCGTGTGCGTGTGCGTGTGCGTGTGCGTGCGCGTGTGCGTGTGCGTGTGCGTGTGCGTGTGCGTGTGCGTGTGCGTGTGCGTGTGCGTGTGCGTGTGTGTGTGTGTGTGTGTGTGTGTGTGTGTGTGTGTGTGTGTGTGTGTGTGTGTGTGTGTGTGTGTGTGTGTGTGTGTGTGTGTGTGTGTGTGTGTGTGTGTGTGTGTGTGTGTGTGTGTGTGCCTGAATCTGTATGTGTGTCTGCGTCTGTATTTGTGCATGGGTTTGTGTTTGAGTTTGGTAGGTGTTTGTGTTTATGAAGGATTCTAGGTAGGTACTCATGGTGTGTAGGTGCGTTTATGATGCTTCAGAAGCAGCATATAAGTGCGATCATTGAGAAGCATCAGAATATAAGTGCGATAGTATATTCTTAGTTTTTGGAGAGACTGAATATATCTTTGTTTGCTAGGGTGGATATGTTCTGATAGTGCATGTTTGTCAAATTTGAAAGTCACTGAAGGTGTCTGTATTTCTGATAATTTGTCGTATTGAAAGTTTATGTGCTTCGTTTTGGAGTTGGAAGGTACTGACGGTGCCTGTCATTCTCCAATGGGGGAGGGCAGGTTTTAGAGCTGAGTTTCAGCACTGGCAGTGTTTGTGCTGTTTGTCAGAGCTGGGAGGCGTTGCCGGCTGACACTGCCACCTTCACTCCGGACATTACACCTCTGATCCTGGCCGCGCACCGCGACAACTACGAGATCATCAAAATATTGATGGACCGCGGCGCCAGTCTGCCCACTCCACACAGCTGCAGGTACGGATCTGGCCACACCACACAGTTGCAGGTACGGATCTGGCCACACCACACAGCTGCAGGTACGGATCTGGCCACACCACACAGCTGCAGGCACGGATCTGGCCACCCCACACAGCTGCAGGTACGGATCTGACCACACCACACAGCTGCAGGTACGGATCTGGCCACACCACACAGTTGCAGGTACGGATCTGGCCACACCACACAGCTGCAGGTACGGATCTGGCCACACCACACAGTTGCAGGCACGGATCTGGCCACCCCACACAGCTGCAGGTACGGATCTTCCCACACCACACAGTTGCAGGCACGGATCTGCCCACGTCACATAGCTGTAGGCAGGGCCTTATTTATCATGTTAACTTCGGGGGCTGTGCCCCCATCCGTGACTGCCATCCTCCAGTCCTTCATCATCACATTACCATTACATAGGCATTACTGGGAACTGGGGGCTCGAAAGGCTGGAATTTGGCCCCATTGGAGTCAATTGTAGCGTCCCCCTTCCCCTGTTAAATCTTATCCGACGAGATCCTGGCCGCGGGTACGCATCTACCCATACCACGTAGCCTGCTTAACCGGTTAGATCAATAGGTGTAGAAACAGGGGGGGGGGGGGGGGGGGGCAGGTGGGGTCTTGGCCCCATCTTTCGTGAAAGTTTAGCATCAATGCTGTGGCGATACATGGTAAGAATCAACTTGAAAGGGGGCTTTGCCTCCCCCACAGACACACTTTTTTGACGTTTCTACGCCTCTGGTTAGATATTGACATCATAGAGAGCAATTTTCATCGGGAAATCGCTGGTGGTGGCATAGCCCAGCCGGCGCAAGGTTAACATCGTAACTAATCAGCCATGAAGGTTATTCGTCCCGCTGAATTACACGGCATGCTGCAGGGCGTGGGCACTGAGATGTCGACGTCACCCGCGAATGATGAGCAGCGCTTATTCGTGCCGCTGAAGTACATGGTATGCTGCAGGGCATCAGGGTAGCACAGATGGACATACAGACATACTTGTATTGAGGTAATCCACAGTGGACTTGTGGCTATTACGACCTCGCGTTAATTGGGTAAAATAGCACAGCACAAAAGGTCAAAATCACATAACAGTTAAACCGGTGGTCATGCATGTCATAATCCATTTTTTTTAATTATAAAATACAGCAGGGCGAGCAGCAAATCAGTCCGGCACGGGCGGCACGCTAAACAGGTGCCGCCGTAGGTGGCGACCAAAGATCGGCACGGGAAGTCGCATCAGCTCGGGTGGCAGCGAGTTGTACGTAAAACGATATAAGACGTTATCGGCACTATGACGTCGACGTCACCTACAACTGATTAGCAGCGCTAGTCTTACAAACGCCGCCTCGCTCATTACTGAACTGCGCGTTTCTACTTGCCGATGAATTGATCGTCACAAATTGCCATCCACTCCTGACACTTCTCGTGTCAGAAGGCACCCGACTACACACAGCACCTCTTCATATGGCGCACGCCCTGAAAGCTCGGCCGTCACCCGACTACACACAGCACATCTCCATATGGCGCACGCCATGAGAGTGCGGCCTTCACCCGACTACACACAGCACCTCTCCATATGGCTCACGCCCTGAGAGCGCGGCCTTCACCCGACTACACACAGCACATCTCCATATGGCTCACGCCATGAGAGTGCGGCCTTCACCCGACTACACACAGCACATCTCCATATGGCTCACGCCATGAGAGCGCGGCCTTCACCCGACTACACACAGCACCTCTCCATATGGCTCACGCCCTGAGAGCTCGGCCTTCACCCGACTACACACAGCACATCTCCATATGGCGCACGCCATGAGAGTGCGGCCTTCACCCGACTACACACAGCACCTCTCCATATGGCTCACGCCCTGAGAGCTCGGCCGTCACCCGACTACACACAGCACATCTCCATATGGCTCACGCCATGAGAGTGCGGCCTTCACCCGACTACACACAGCACCTCTCCATATGGCTCACGCCATGAGAGCGCGGCCTTCACCCGACTACACACAGCACATCTCCATATGGCTCACGCCATGAGAGTGCGGCCTTCACCCGACTACACACAGCACATCTCCATATGGCTCACGCCATGAGAGTGCGGCCTTCACCCGACATACTTCAGCCCGGAGGGAACCGCGCAGCGAAGTCTAGTTCGGTTAACTCACTTGTTAAGGCGACAATAAATCATCGGAACATAGCCATGGCTTGGCCTGAGGCTGGCACCCAATGACGTCGTCACGAGAGGCAGCCGTTGCCGGATCGCTGGATCCGAACCGATGCAGTGAAGCCGCTTCCTGTCGATCGCCTGGCTCAGCTCTGCGTGGCTGAGTCGGGGACGTCGGCCGGGCTGCGGTCAGGTCGGGTCGAACGACGACCGACGACTCGCGACGCGTCGGACGTCGATGCTGCTGGGCCGGACGCTGGTCGAGTTGGACACGGATAAGCGGTTCCTCTGCCGATTCGGTCGGCTGCGGTCGGCTCCGTGACAAATTGCAGCTCGTTTCCGTGAATGCCTGTGCTAATTCGCACGACAAATGACTCGTGTTCTGGCAGCGCGCCAGCAGCTGACGCTGAACGTTGTGTCCCGGCAGCCGCACATTAACTCAACTGCTCTCCTTCTAATTCGCATGGATATTCTGGTAGACACGTGTACGTAAGTGTGGAGCATGGAAAAAGTTCTAGTGAGTGTGTTGGTTTTCGGCCTGAGTGTGTTGGTAAAGCGTCGACCGCCATATATTGAGTATTTTAAGCAATGTTGATTCAAGTAATTTGCAACATGCACATACAAAAGGATCAGGGATGCCATGTTCCCAGCACATCTGGAACCTTTTAGGCGGTGTGTCTTGTAGGCGCTGCGTGCAAAGTATGGAATCAATCCTATTATGGGAGGAGCACACGGTTTACGGTGTTCTCATATGGCTTGTTCTCTGTAGGTGCTGAAGGCTCGGAGGGATTATCCTGAAGCCTGATGAATTTTTACACAATATCTGTACATTGGGTGTCAGTTTCTAGCTCTATGTTTTAGCTAGGGCGCATCTAGAAGCCTGTTTTATAATATTTATTTTAGTTTCTTGTACATCCTGACCTGCCTGGCTTATGCCGTTTGTTTCTTCGGAAGTATTTCATCGATCTTCATCCAACTTGGAAGTCAATATCTTCATTTGCCATCTATTCAGATGAAGTGCCGTGCACGACAGCTTAATCTTTACAAAATATAGCATTTTTTAAAATATATTTACAATTTCAAAGAGGTCATGTTAAATGTAACTGTAATAGAAGTGCGTAGGACATACAGATACAGATACTGACACAGACTTGCATTGAGGTAATCCACAATGAACTTGTGGTTATTACAACCTGATGTTAATACAATAAAACAGCAGGGCAGAAAAGGTCAAAATCACAGAGCAGTTAAATCGGTGGTCATGCATGTCATAATAAAATACCGCGAGGAAAATCAGTCCGGCTGGGGCGGCGCATCAGACAGGTGCCGCCGTAGGTGGCGACCGAAGACCGGCACGGGAAGCTGCAGCAGCTCGGATGGCAGCCAGTTGCACAGCCGTGGTGCTTTGCAGTCAAATCGCCTCTTCTCCATCTCAGTGCGGGACCGGGGGACGTTCAGGTGAGGGTCCTCACGGATGGTTCGGGCACGGATCTGAGGTTGTGAGCCAGTGATTCCGGCTCAAAGACAGCGCACCTTGTGCGTGAGGCACAGAATGTGGTACATACCTGGCTAGGTTCTTCGCACTGAGCCGGTCCAATCTCTTCAGCAGATCAGAAACGTGGCAAAGCTTGTTGTGGCTGAAAATTACTTTTGCTGAGTAGTTCGTGTAAGATTATATCCATGGCGATACCAGGAGGAATTTTGGGACGAGCCTTTTGCTTCCATTGTCAATTTTAAGAACTGGCTGGCTTAGTTTGTGTGTATATTGAATTGTTAGTTCCGCCCCTCCCTGATAATCCCTGACTCCACTTCTGAAGGAAACATCAACAAAGAAATTGTACTTCCCGAAAGATTCCAAATCAGGCGTGTGGTTCAGATGATGCGGGTATATGATAACCATTATATCCCACATATTTTATCAGGGGCCGCGGTAGCTCAGTTGGTAGAGCGTCGGACTCTTGATCGCAAGATTGTGGGTTCGAATCTCATAACCGACGGCATTTACCGAGTCCACCCGCGACCAATCGGCGTGAGAGGTTGGCGACACTACATGACCTAGGGGTTGAATGCGTCATAAAAGAACCCAAGGTTCTTCTTCTTCTTCCACATATTTTCTCGCTTTTCCAATAGTCTGATTCCGCTGTTACCAAAGTGTGCGCTATTTTCGTCACATATCTCAGAAACTTGAATTATCTTTCTGGGAGCAACACAACTCTGTTCCTTCAAATTGGAGGCACGATAAGGACAATATTTGGGAACATAATTTTCCAAATGTTATGTCCACTCGCAATATGCTTTTTGAAAGTCAACGTGATCTCACTTGAGCTGGAAAGTATTATCATTGGCTGTCGAATAGCGACTGCATATGCACGGATTCGGTTGCGAAACGCAGGAGCTGGGGAATTTCCTTATTCGGGGCATTACTTGATGTCCACAGATTGTTTTCAGCTGCTGTATTCGCCTCTGTCAACATTTAAAAAAAATGTTACCTCATTCAAAATCGTAGGTGAAGTCATCAGGAATTAATTACCGTTTTCCGTGCGAAAATGGACCGGATAGTTTGCGAGATATCAGGGTGTACTCGCTGTCCCTCGCTTGCACGTTTCGTAGCCGATGGGAGCTATCCCATAGCAGGACTAAAGTGGCCGACGGGAGCCCTCCGGGACGGGAGCAGGATTAAGATGGACTTGGCGGCTCAATGGGAGCTATCCCATAGCAGGACTAAAGTGGCCGACGGGAGCCCTCCGGGACGGGAGCAGGATTAAGATGGACTTGGCGGCTCAATGGGAGCTATCCCATAGCAGGACTAAAGTGGCCGACGGAGCCTCCGGGACGGCAGCAGGATTAAGATGGACTTGGCGGCTCAATGGGAGCTATCCCATAGCAGGACTAAAGTGGCCGACGAGAGCCCTCCGGGACGGGAGCAGGATTAAGATGGACTTGGCGGCTCAATGGGAGCTATCCCATAGCAGGACTAAAGTGGCCGACGGGAGCCCTCCGGGACGGCAGCAGGATTAAGATGGACTTGGCGGCTCAATGGGAGCTATCCCATAGCAGGACTAAAGTGGCCGACGGGAGCCCTCCGGGACGGCAGCAGGATTAAGATGGACTTGGCGGCTCACATGTTCATTTTTTGAACGTTCACGTATTCCTGAATTAGATTATAATTCGTTGCACCCATTTGACAGAGTTTCGTTTCGTAAAGTTATATTTCTGATCGTATTCGAAGTGTCATATTCAATGGGTTGGCAAATAGGACTGTGGGAATGCTCACCTGCAAATCACCTTGTTCGACACATGGTGAACTATGATTGTTCTGTGACTAGTAGTTTTACACATTTAATGTTGGGTAGTGTTGAAGCATCGTCAAATAGACTTGACTGTGTTCAGCGAACAACTTTACTGATGCGGCAGGTGTATCACACAACAATTTTGCACTCGACTCTGAAGGAAATGCAGCCAGCCACCATTCTTGCAGATATCCAAAGAACCTTCATTTGCAGATGGAATGATTTCTTACTAAGAGAAACAAGTAAGTTACATCTCGCGGCAATATTGCACTTCGCAGTCTATAACATTTAGCAGGGTAGTATTGAATTAAACTGACGCATTTTGCGATGACGAAAGAAGTGTTTGGAAATAAAAGGATACTAAGAAAAGCAGAGAATGAGATGGTGCATATTAGCAACAGGGCGATGTGCTGTCAATTCCATCCACTGCATAATTTATCGACGCCAGAATCGTTTGGACGTAAGTAGAACGTCCCCGAATGATCACTGTGAGGCTTATGCAGCTGAATAACGACACACTTGTGCGTCTTCAGTAGTATGATTACTTAACGAAATGAAGCCATTGCATGCCGCATGGCCAACGTGGGTGTTCGTTGCATGCCAGTAGCTGATCCGGCTACGCGTTTACGATGCAAGATAACCTGAAAATACCCATTTTGCGGGTAAAGCCACGCACGCAGACCGTCAGGCTTGTGTAGATCACAGGTGTTGATGTGTCATGCTCGTGTAGATCACAGGTGTTGATGTGTCAGGCTTGTGTAGACCACAGATGTCGATGCATGATGCTTGTGTAGATCACAGGTGTTGGTGCGTCATGCTTGTGTAGATCACAGGTGTTGATGCGTCAGGCTTGTGTAGATCACATGTGTTGATGTTTCATGCTTGTGTAGATCACATGTGTTGATGTGTCAGGCTTGTGTAGATCACATGTGTTGATTTGTCCAGCTTGTGTAGATCACAGGTGTTGATGCGTCAGGCTTGTTTAGATCACAGGTGTTGATGCGTACTATTTGGCACTTGACTTTCAGTGAAATATATCTGCTTAGTATTGTTGTAATGATGCGAGTCCGATCTGCTAAGGTACGGTCGGATTCGTTCTATTTGTTTTGGCATGCTCTGCATAAAGCCAAATGTGCTTAAAGTCGGAGACGTGTTTGTAGAGGTACAAGAATCTCGTGGGGTATAAATATTACACCTGCAGTCCAACCGACAACATACAGCAAATTCACCTGTCAGTTATCATCTTCTGTCCGCACTTTTCCCTATCACGTTGCCCAACCGTTCGACGTCACCGCAGATACCAGATGCGAAGTCCAGGACATTGTCGTAGGTACCAGATGCAAAGTCCAGAACACTGTCGCAGGTACCAGATACAAAGTCCAGGACACTGTCGCAGGCACAAGATGCAAAGTCTGGAACGCTGTCGCAGGTATGTACATACCACATTCAGAGTTATTACAGAGCCGTCGGCGCGCGTCACGGCAGGGTTGGCCGGGCCCGACCACTTAGCCTAATAGATTCCCGTCATCTACGTCAGCGTCACTCGACTGTGGCCTCGCTCTACCACAAACTATGGCTTCCTTCCCGTGATGGTAGCCAGAGGTATTAGATGATGATGCAGATTTGCGCCACGCTAGTCTGTTCGTCGACTGTTGAGCCGAACCAGACCAGTTGGCAACAATGACTGCCACTTACTTCCATTTTAGAGGAACGCCAGAAATCACGGCAACTGAAAATGATCCTCACAGCCCGCCTCACGGCGGAAAAAAGAATCCATTGCACTGAATATGTCCTCCGAACACCGTCTCCCTCGTATGCACCGTCCAGCCCGTGCAGTGGAAGGATGTGATGGAGATGAGGTCGGCAGTCAGAGGCACTCGATGGACCGAATGGTGCCGACGTGACGGAGCAGCGCTCAGATTCGACGTGCGTCCGAGGCGCGGCGGCAGGCTCGGCCGGCGGCGGCCGGCGGCGGCCGTGTCGTTACCGCGGCACGTGCCGTGGCGCCGTGTGCACTTCCATCCGGACGGGGCGCGCTCCACAGCAGCAGACGATGATTGGAATGGCTCGCCAGTCAGTGCCGCTACCAAATTTCCCTATGCTAATGCAACGACGGCGGTTGTGAAAACGACGTTAGCGGTCCGCTTTCCGCAGCATGCGGTTGCGGTACGTGCCGTTTCGAACGATGCACGTTTCGATATCTCCCCGAATTATGCTACGGGTAGGCTTTTACCATGGATGGTCACTGGGAACTTAGGCCGTGCCGCTGAATGGCTATTATTGACAAGGTATGATGCGTCTCTTCACCTTGAGGCATCCCGTGATAGTCTACCAGTGCTACCAGGAACGTTCTGACAATTGGGCACTCATAATTAATTGCGAGGCCTGTTGAGGACCTGCAAGGGCCACTCTTAATTCTAGGAGGGCCCTTTGCTCTTTGACGAATTCCTGAGTGCGTCACTGGCGCTGCTGAGGCCTCAGTGCAGTACCGCATCCAAAGAAACCAAATGGGTCATGATCCTCTTGAAAGATCACGTCTCTTGTGGCATTTGGTCCCAAAGGATGGTCTGACCACATCTGCTTCTGAAAGGTCCATGTGAAGCAAGTGTTCATGGAAGCAAAGGCAATCCTATGGGGGTTTCCTTTGTGGACTGTGGTTCGGGCCTCTCGGAGGTCTGTGGGGATCCCATTGAACTTCAGAATGGTCCATTCGAGTCCTGGCAAGGTTTCTTTAAAGCACGTTATGGTCCCTTTGAAACAATGCACTTTTGACTCCTGTGAGCCTTAGAGGTCTACAAGAACCCTTCGTGCTATGTCAGAGACCTTTGGCTCACAAGGGTCATTTCAAATCTGCGAACGCCCATTGTAGTTCAGGTTTGGTGTTGTTAGCTGTCTGAGGGCCTTGTGAGGACTGTGAGGGCCCCTCTGGGTCTGAGTCTTGGAAGGGCCTACTGGAGCACCAAGAAGTTCTTTTTGAAGGTAGTGTTGAAATATGAACGTCTCGCTGACCATGCAATGCATAATATATACAATAACGTAATAATAACCACCAAACAATAAATATAATACAAGCCACAACTCGGATCACTAACGAAATGACGCGAGTGCATTGCTTGGGAACTGTATACTTCAAGACAAGGGAGGGATTGATTAGCAGGATATAGCTCCCCCCTCTCTCTCTCTCTCTCTCTCTCTCTCTCTCTCTCTCTCTCTCTCTCTCTCTCTCTCTCTCTCTCTCTCTCTCTCTCTCTCTCTCTCTCTCTCTCTCTCTCTCTCTCTTTATCTCGGGTACAATAGTGGATTGATGAACTTGAATCCAACCTTAATTAAATACCAATCTATGTAATAGAACTGAACGTATTTCCCAACGTTTCGACAGCATTTTCTGCAACCAAGAAACGGTTCAAAACATGCATATCTTTACATGTTTTGAATTGTGTGTGTGTGCGTGTCATATGTTTCTAACTGTTTCCGTGATGAAAACAACACAGTCGACAAGTCAATAGATATCTTTGAGGCTTGTTTTTAACAAATAAAGTGACATTTAAGTACTTTCCCCTTTAAGTGCACCGTTCCACTCTTGCAACCACTTTACCATTCCGGAGAATCCCCGTCCACTCCCGCTGCACGCCTGGTAATCGCGCTTCTTCCAATCCCTCTGGCGCAGTCTATGTTGTTGGCAACCTACATCTTGAAGAGATCAGCTGTTGCTGGTCCTGCTCATCTATCCGACTAAGGAATGTAGCACAGGAACGTCATATCCTCGTCTCACTCACTTCTTGGCTGTCGGGCAAATGGTCACGTGACAACCGCAAACGTAACCTGTCTTTGAACACTGGCACGTAGTCATCGTGGCAAAGCGTCATGGAAAGTTTGGAGGTGAAGAGGCGCAGAATACCCTGCCAATAAAGCTGTGAAACGGCACAGTCTTCGTTCCCTGTGATCGTCCAGAGTAAACCTAGCCCGCAACATAATTGTATGTTGAGTGTGGACATGTGACAACATAGCTGCGCTACCTGCAGAGGAGCCGCGGACAGAACGGTGCACAACAGAGGAGCCGTGGACAGAACGGTGCACAACAGAGGAGCCGCGGACAGAACGGTGCACAACAGAGGAGCCGTGGACAGAACGGTGCACAGCAGAGGAGCCGCGGACAGAACGGTGCACAACAGAAGAGCCACGGACAGAACGGTGCACAACAGAGGAGCCGTGGACTGAACGGTGCACAACAGAGGAGCCGTGCGACAGAACGGTGCACAACAGAGGAGCCGTGGACTGAACGGTGCACAACAGAGGAGCCATGGACAGAACGGTGCACAACAGAGGAGCCGTGGACTGAACGGTGCACAACAGAAGAGCCATGGACAGAACGGTGCACAACAGAGGAGCCGTGGACTGAACGGTGCACAACAGAGGAGCCGCGGACAGAACGGTGCACAACAGAAGAGCCATGGACAGAACGGTGCACAACAGAGGAGCCGTGCGACAGAATCATGCACAACAGAGGAGCCGTGCGACAGAACGGTGCACAACAGAGGAGCCGTGCGACAGAATCATGCACAACAGAGGAGCCGTGCGACAGAACGGTGCACAACAGAGGAGCCGTGGACTGAACGGTGCACAACAGAGGAGCCGTGGACTGAACGGTGCACAACAGAAGAGCCATGGACAGAACGGTGCACAACAGAGGAGCCGTGGACTGAACGGTGCACAACAGAGGAGCCGCGGACAGAACGGTGCACAACAGAAGAGCCATGGACAGAACGGTGCACAACAGAGGAGCCGTGCGACAGAATCATGCACAACAGAGGAGCCGTGCGACAGAACGGTGCACAACAGAGGAGCCGTGCGACAGAATCATGCACAACAGAGGAGCCGTGCGACAGAACGGTGCACAACAGAGGAGCCGTGCGACAGAACGGTGCACAACAGAGGAGCCGTGGACAGAACGGTGCACAACAGAGGAGCCGTGCGACAGAATCATGCACAACAGAGGAGCCGTGCGACAGAACGGTGCACAGCAGAGGAGCCGTGCGACAGAATCATGCACAACAGAGGAGCCGTGCGACAGAACGGTGCACAACAGAGGAGCCGTGGACTGAACGGTGCACAACAGAGGAGCCGTGGACAGAACGGTGCACAACAGAAGAGCCGTGGACTGAACGGTGCACAACAGAGGAGCCGTGGACTGAACGGTGCACAGCAGAAGAGCCATGGACAGAACGGTGCACAACAGAGGAGCCGTGCGACAGAATCATGCACAACAGAGGAGCCGTGCGACAGAACGGTGCACAACAGAGGAGTCGAGCGACAGAACGGTGCACAACAGAGGAGCCTTGGAGTGAACGGTGCACAACAGAGGAGCCGTGCGACAGAACGGTGCACAACAGAGGAGCCTTGGAGTGAACGGTGCACAACAGAAGAGCCGTGCGACAGAACGGTGCACAACAGAGGAGCCGAGCGACAGAACGGTGCACAACAGAGGAGCCGAGCGACATAGCGGTGCACAACAGAGGAGCCGAGCGACAGAACGGTGCACAACAGAGGAGCCGAGCGACAGAACGGTGCACAACAGAGGAGCCGAGCGACAGAACGGTGCACAACGTGCATTACATCAGCATCCACAGACATGCAGGCAAAAGTATCCAATGCGATCATTTAAAGAAGCGTTACAAGGTTTGCTTATTTGTTTAGTTTAGCTCATAATGGCAAAATGACCAACAGGTGCGGTACCTGGTTGCAGAGAAAGTCGAGCATTAAGAGCAGAAGCGTACGCATTGCCACCATGTGCATGTTCCACCCGTGACGAGGCACTAATACATGGGGATAAGAGAGTCCTGGAGAGGGATGCTCGTCTCTCAACAGAAACATTTGCTGCTCTTCGCCCGTAACCAATTGGTGTGAGACATTGGCTATGCTGATATGACAACAGCATTGCACAGTTCGTAAAGCCTTGAATAGTTTCCAACCAAATGGCTGTAGGTGAAGGAGTTTGATCGGGTGAGAGCTGAACAGTGGGCCACAATAGTCTCCAACCAAATGGTAGTAGATGAAGGAAAGGAGGTGACAGTTTATCAAGGGTAAGAAAAATGACTACTTAGGTGACATATCGGAAAATGTCCGCAGTTATGGTGACAGCTTAAGCATTGATATTCATCATGAATTATCTTGAGGCCACTTTACTTCTGAACATGCCAGTCAATTTGTCCTCCTAACCACACAATTTCATCATCAAACTTTCACTCTACGATATGCATCATGGTATTATCTATAGTCACATTATGTATATATATATATATATATATATATATATATATATGTATATATACATATGTATTTTATATATATATATATAAATATATATATATATATATATCTATATACAATCGCACAATTAACTTTCTCCATTATAAGTACTTCGGATCATATTGCAGAACAACATGCATGTGAAGCGTGACCGATCAATTTGGTGGTGGAAATCGTGAGGCAGCAGGGAGCTGGAAAAAAACATGCTACTCGCAACAATTCCCATTAGATTTGACATGATCTACATACTGTCACCTAGCACAACTGGGAAACTGAACGCCACGCAACCGATTCGTTCCGCGGCGCGGTTTGTTTTGAAATGCTGGTCCATTGGAGGATGGTCCATCGGAGCGGCACCACTTTGCTTTCCGAGGGGCGCCTCTGGCTGAAAAAAAATATAGGGGTGCACTCGGCCTCTTCCCGGAGGGATACCTTTTCTTCCAAGGCCGTCTTCCTCCAGAGGGGTGTATCTGGCTGAAACTTTCGAGGTGGGGTGCACTCGAGCCTTTCCAGATGGACGCCTTTTCCCGGCCGGAAGGGCGCCACTTTCCCAGGGATGACACATGCCCCCAGTGCCCTCCTTGTATCCACCCCTGCCGGTAGGTGCACTATGTAGTACACCTTGTTAGGTCTTCAGTATGCGATGACTGCAGGCTAGATTTCCAGCAACTGTATCAACGGACTCAAAAGATAACAGGATCAGCATCACAGTTTGGCGAAGAAAGCTATCTTACACAGTATATTGTGCAATGCGCAGCATCATTGGGAATGAGTAGCATCAGTAGAAATCCGTGCCGCATGCCGACCTTAGGAACCAAAATACGAACGTTGCTGATGACCAGTGGTGCAAAAAGTTGCATATTCGCCGACCATGGTGTGCGACGGGTCGGCACTAGAGGTGGCAATTGTAAGGACCGAAAGCCCGGTCAGGACTGGAGGGCCTTTTGACCGGTCTTGGAAGATATGCCGGTCCTTCAACCACACTTTCAGCTGATTTATTTCAAGGTTGAAAATTAATGCAATCGTTATTTTTATTTTAAAAATATTATAATCACGATGCATCTTGTAAGACACATTTCACCGTTCAAGCCAGCAAGTTGGTAAAACACTGATCAATTTGATGATAAATTCGGAGGCATTTCAAAGATTTGTTGCATGCCATTTGCTGAACACAACGTATCATCAATGATAGTGGTTGATATATCAAACATGCTCATGATATACAGCTTTCAAAAGTAAGACTTGCCACTTGGATAAAGCCAAAAAAGCCAGTTGGTTCTGCTAGATATCGAACAGTAGAATATGGCTGGGACCAGGCTAAAATGCATATAGATGACATCAGACAGGCATTGCAGCACATTTCACTGGGAATGTGACCAATATCCTTCTTCTTGTGCATGGTTGTATAAGGAATGTACATCACTTCCACTAAAATTTGCTTAATGACAATGCAAAAAGCAAACATTCCCTACAGAAATAATTAATTTATATTGACAGGCTTCCATAGTTACAGCAAATTTAAAAAAACTACGCATGTCTTAAAATGCACAGCTGAACAAATTATCACCATAATCCAAAGACAGCAAAATTGACACCATTGGTTTGATTCATTCATCTTCGAGTAATCTGTAATATGCTGTACACCACATCTAAGCTGTTCATTTTTTCTACTCCTAGATCTTCAATTAAAAAACCGATATCATCCATTCTTCAAACTTCACATCACACCCTCTACAATACAATCCACATTCTATGGCCAGACTGCCTGCAGTACAACCGGTTGCTGCGCCGTGTATATCTGCATACTACATTCCTTGATATTAAGAAAATGTCGTGTTGACTGTAAAGTACCGAATATTAGAAATAAAGTGCTGAACCGTCCGTGAATGTATTCACAGCAACACCAACCGGGAAACAGCAACATACATCGGATAAATCAATGAAAATCAAAGGCCCACCAACATAATTAACCACCATCAATTACTGCCACCACCATTCAAGATTTGCTTCAAGGCTTTGTACCTGAAAAGTAAATGCAAACTTGAAACGCTTCTTCTTTTTAGCCCAGTTAATTAAAACAATATACACAGCGAGGTAATGTGATTTGATGGAAGTATATTTGTCTAATGTAATTGAGGTAAATGTATTTAAACCGTATCAATTTGAAAATGTGTCATCAATATAGGCTTCAATGATTGAAAACGAGTCATGTTCAAGTCGGCCATCGTTTCTCAGAACACTTCTTGCTCGCTGGACATTCTGAATCTGCGCCGCCACGGTGATTTCCAGGATGTTATTAGTGCGCCATTAACGACCAAACGATAACAACCCCTCCAATGATTCGTTCGATCTGGATTTGTGATGTTGATCAGAATGTGACGTCATGGGTTAAGGGGACAGAAAAAATAAGGTCAGAAAGTTGAATGCAGATTGCCATGATTGTGCCTGAAAAATATGCATTATTTCAAACCATATCTATATGATTTCAATTTATCCGCAAGCAACCGCACCCCATAGCAAAACTTTCCATGGGATTCCCAAAAAAATAATTATACTACAACACCAGCCGTTGGTCGCATTCTTGTTGGTGTTTGTATGCCACATTATTTTGAGGAGCCATCCTTGTTTAATGATCGTCATGCTTTCCAGAGTATGTTGGGGGATTAGTACCTAGTGTTTTGGACTTCATTGCTGTATTTGGTAATCATTAATGGTTGCATGATGCATTGCTTTGACCTGGCAGTTCATTGTTGCAACGAAATAAGCCTTAGAATCTGAGTGCAAGCAGAATACAAATTTGGATATCAGAATCTAGCAGTGGTATGGTATGCTTATTAAATACATGACACAACATCTTACAAATGAATAAATACTGAATGGTTCAAAACTTGGTATGTACATGCCTAGTTTTAAGTGCGCTGCTTCCTTGATTGATAAATGTAAGTAATTTGTATCAACCTGTGCAGCTTAAGAATTGCTTTACAACCATCATGCTGTTGTCATCAATACCTGTACATTGAGAAAGGAAGTCTTCATAAGAGGTTTATTTTCAATCCACGTTCTGGGAGTCAACGATACTTTCCAAAGTGATGCGAACTTGCTATATGACCTTATTTAAACGAAACAAAAAAATGCACAAAAATGCGCAAAAAAATAATCGTGTATAAAGAACTGGTCTTTTCACCGACTTCAGTTTGTTTGATCGGGCCTCAGGCGGGCTTCGTCCCATCAGGCCGGCCGGTCCCGGTCTTCAGCCCAACAACTTTTGGTATTTGCCACCCCGAGTCAGCATTCGCCGGCCAGGGTGTGTATGTGACGGGTCAGCACTCACCGAACACGGTATGTGACGGGCCAGCACTCGCCGTCCACGGTATGTGACGGGTCAGCACTCACCGACCACGGTATGTGAAGGGTCAGTACTCGCGACCACGGTATGTGACGGGTCAGCACTCGCCGACCACGGTATGTGACGGGCAAGCACTCGCCCGACCACGGTATGTGACGGGCCAGTACTCCGATCGCTATCTTTTTGTGACATGTTACTGCCAACAGAACGGAAACCATTCTTGGCGTTGATGTGATTAGAAATAATGCAAACACTAATTTAAGTTTTTCATTGAAATTTGCCCGATAAAGTCCCATATAAGTCTATAAACCGGACTTGCCACGGATTTCAATCCAAAGTTCCTTTGTTCAGATGTGACAGCGTCGTGGAAAATTTGCATTTATAAAGGCCAGTTTGCACGTGGCAGAATTTCAGGCAGAATCCTGGCGTCAGCAGAACCAGGCGTCGCGACGCCTAGTTCTGCTTGCCGCCGACGCGTCTGTTTGCAGCCTCTTGCCGCCGACGCGTCGGCGGCAAGAGGCTGCAGACAGGCAGGCACCCTGACGCCATGATTTAGTCTGGCAACGTCATACTAGCCGGATGACGTCATCTATGCAATGCGCCATGAATCGTCCTGGTTGTTTGTATACTGGTGTACTGCGTCATAAATAATCATTGCGGTGCTGATTAAACTCAATCGGTACCATTCGAAGTAGTAAATAACTTGGATTGATAGCTTCGTTTCCTCGATAATAGATACTACTTCACTACACGAATGGCTCTTGCACGTGGAGTGTTTATGTATTTGCTGTGTTATTTATTGAGGACGGGATAGTACGTTTTCAATAAATAGGGACGCGGAGAACATAATCTCGCTGTTATGAAGCTGGAACAAGAGGCAGAAAACTGGCTCTATGCTGCCAGGATGTAGGGGCAGTGGAGTATTTAGAAACGGATGAAGGAGGGACGAAACGAATTCAATGGGGGTGGGGGTGGGGTGGGGGGGGGGGGGATCTAACGAGTTTGCATGGGGTAAGGAGAGGATGGCATGTCCCTGTGGGTCCCTTGGATCCGTCCTTGCAAGGGAGAGGGTTCGCACTGAATATTCCGACTCAACCTTGGATGGGCGCTGCACAATGAAAATATGTTGAGCCAGGGACAGATCCAGGAATTGTCATGGGGGATGCTTGTCTGGAGGGGCGCCATTTCTTCGGAGGGTACGCCACTGCGAAAGTACCTGAAGGGGGCCTCTGGTTGAAGAATTCGAGGGGGTGCACTCGAACACACTGAAAGGACGCCCTTTCCTCTCAGAGGGGCGTCTCTGGCTGAAAAATTCGAGGGGTGTACCCGAGCATTTCCGTGATGCGCCTTTTCCCGGGCGGAGGGGCGCCACCTTCAATGGAGGGACATGCCTCAGTGCCCCTGTATCCCCACAGCTCAGGCAAATGTTCGGTCTTGAGTGCACAATTTATTACAGAAGACTACGAAAAGCACGATGTACTTACCAGTTTCCCCTTCTATGACCTCGGTATTGAGAAACGCATCAGCCACAACCAGGAAGGAACCACGCAACATACGAGTCCCCGGCAGACGACTTTAATTTTTCCAAATTTGTCTGTCACGGATATCGTTGGTGTCGAATAAAGCTGCTATCTGATCATTTCTTTGACCAACACACTACGTTACTTTATCGCCTGCTGGACGTCAGCGCCTGCTCTGCCTTCGGGACGTCGCGACGTCGACTACCAGAGCCCTGCCACATGTATGCAGACGTTTGTCTTATGTATGCATATCTTAGCACTACATGTATGCAGACGTTTGTCACTGAGTACAGCTCTAACGGAGTGGAAGCTCCGAAAAATTCCCATACAGGGATACAAATTTTGACTCGATGAAAAACAAATGACGTGGTGTCAATTTGCCTAACAATTCCCGGAGTCCATTTGACTCCCTCCGGATGTACAACTGCGGGCATAAGGGCACTAACCATTGGAATCACTTGACACGAGCCAGTGTAAGAAAAACATCTACGTCTCCTGCCAATGCGAACATTGGAACCTAATTTGACGCCAAAATCAGGTGTCTTAATACCTGACAATACCTGACTATGATCTCTCCTGAGCAGTCCTACCTCCTGAGTGTCCTTCCTCCTCCTGATTGTCCTTCCTCCTCCTGAGTGTTCTTCCTCCTCCTGAGAGGTCCTTCTTCCTGATTGTCCTGCCTCCTCCTGAGTGTCCTGCCTCACAGTCTGTCTTCACACGGTTCGGTACACAAATCGAATGATTTACGATGAACACAACTTTTCTTGGTTTAATCTTTCACGCTTTAGCATGCCATGCAAACATAAGCACGGTGATATTTTCATAAATATTTGGCAGTTGGTTAAAGTAGACGTACAAAAACGTTTGACCCCTCACTTCTGCCCCTCACGTTTGTCCCCTCACTTTTGTGTAGGCGTGCTAAAGCCTTTGTCCCCTCACTTCTGTGGAGGCGTGCACAAGCTTTTTTCCCCTCACTTCTGTGTATGCGTGAAAATAATTATGTGTTTGCGTTCGTCCCATACTTCTGTCTCCTCATGTTTGTCCCCTCACTTCTGTGCCGAACAATTGATTAGCTTCGTCAGGTACACAAACAATGACGGAACACATGCAATGTTGCTGCTCTCAATACTATTTTCGTCAAGCAATTTCGGTAGGAAACCACGTGTTTCGTGTTACGGGCAAAACGCTAACATTGTGATCCAGATGTTTATTATCCACGTCTCTCCTTACAAGCGATTTGCTTACCCATACGAGTTACCCAAATCGAAAATTGCGTTTTCGTAAGCATTTAGTGTTGGAAAGTCGCCTCGAGGGAGAATCTTTCCATGGCCAAGCTATACTAGTATCCTCCTACTAGAGGTCATCGCCCAGCTCCAAGCGGAGGTGTGGCTACAAATTGGAAAGTATGACTGAATGTGTGTTACAAAGATTCGCGTGGCGCTGATCAGAATCTGGAACGTGACGCCTATCAGAATCTGAAATGTGGCGCTGATTAGAATCCGAAATGTGGCGCTGATTCTCTAGAAAGTGGACATGCATAGCAGAGCGTGCCGCTTTGGAATACTCCGACCCAAGTAGACCACTAGACAGAGCACATCAGGTCAGTGGTATCGCATCAGCTGAACACCACTCTGCCAAAGTACACAGAAACGCCACGCTTAGCTATGTAAGATTGCCATGCCGCTCGGCACATGGCATCATTGCTAATTAGCTTTTGATCGCGCTGTCGCCCTGGGTGCGCTCGCTGATAGCGTTTATTGGCGGGGTTCGCCCGCTGCTTCGCTCCACCTACGCTAGTTAATGTTCTATTTTGTCTCCACCTTACTGTTTTTGAGTGGCCAATAATAGTTGGTCAGCAGCCCGCAGCACCTTGAATTGTCTGCGGCGGCGCGTGATGAGCCCCGCCAACTCTCCCGATCGGCTGCAACGATAACACAATCGGATTGGTTGTTGAGCTAAATTGGATGGGCTGCGAGCGTGTTTACGGCGAGGTGAGTGGTGCACAGGTATCGGACGGCTGCCAGATTTACGGTAAGGTCGGAGGTGCACAGGTATCGAACGGCTGCCATATTTACGGTGAGGTCGGAGGCATGCAGGTATCGGACGGCTGCCAGATTTAGGGTAAGATCGGAGGTGTGCAGGTATCGGACGGTTGCCAGATTTACAGTAAGGTCGGAGGTGTGCAGGTATCGGACGGCTGCCAGATTTAGGGTAAGATCGGAGGTGTGCAGGTATCGGACGGTTGCCAGATTTACAGTAAGGTCGGAGGTGTGCAGGTATCGGACGGCTGCCAGATTTAGGGTAAGATCGGAGGTGTGCAGGTATCGGACGGCTGCCAGATTTACAGTAAGGTCGGAGGTGTGCAGGTATCGGACGGCTGCCAGATTTAGGGTAAGATCGGAGGTGTGCAGGTATCGGACGGCTGCCAGATTTACAGTAAGGTCCGAGGTGTGCAGGTATCGGACGACTGCCAGATTTACAGTAAGGTCGGAAGTGTGCAGGTATCGGACGGCTGCCAGATTTGTCTGCTGTCGCCAATCGTCCCGTCTCGCCGGCTCAGGCTGCATTGTCGCGGTGGCGCTCATCTCTCTGTGACCGGGTGTGTCTACGGGACGTGGTCAGTATCGAGCCGTAGGCCGTTGTGGCGCTCATCTCTCTGTGACCGGGTGTGTCTACGGGACGTGGTCAGTATCGAGCCGTAGGCCGTTGTGGCGCTCATCTCTCTGTGACCGGGTGTGTCTACGGGACGTGGTCAGTATCGAGCCGTAGGCCGTTGTGGCGCTCATCTCTGTGACAGGGTGTGTCTACGGGACGTGGTCAGTATCGAGCCGTAGGCCGTTGTGGCGCTCATCTCTCTGTGACCGGGTGTGTCTACGGGACGTGGTCAGTATCGAGCCGTAGGCCGTTGTGGCGCTCATCTCTGTGACAGGGTGTGTCTACGAGACGTGGTCAGTATCGAGCCGTAGGCCGTTGTGGCGCTCATCTCTGTGACAGGGTGTGTCTACGGGACGTGGTCAGTATCGAGCCGTAGGCCGTTGTGGCGCTCATCTCTCTGTGACCGGGTGTGTCTACGGGACGTGGTCAGCGATCGAGCGGGAGGCCGTTGTGGCGCTCATCTCTCTGTGACCGGGTGTGTCTACGGCGTGTGGTCAGTATCGAGCCGTAGGCCGTTTTGGCGCTCATATCTGTGACAGGGTGTGTCTACGGGACGTGGTCAGTATCGAGCCGGAGGCCGTTGTGGCGCTCATCTCTGTGACAGGGCGTGTCTACGGTACGTGACCAGCGATCGAGCCGCAGACGGCTGGCAATCATTGATTCGGTTCGCCACATGGTCTGTGAACACGACGAAATTTAGGAAAGTGCGTTATTCGGCACCTTGAATAATTCCGAAGGCAAAGGTAACCGTGCCTCATACAGGACACCTCCTCCCAGTTCCACACGAGCTTGGGAGGGTGATATTTCGTCTGACCATCGATCAAAGTGAACTGAACACAAATGGCGACACACAAATTTGGATACTTGTATGCTTATGGCATGGATAATACACATTTACTTTCAACATCAACGAAACAATTGACGAAATGCCATCAAATAACTACAGCCAACGATCCATTGGACGTTTTGCAAGCTGTAACGTGGTGTGCGGCCCAGATTTGGCCCAACAAGTCATTATTCGCCTTAGTATTTCCTAAACGTATCATACGTAGGTCATTACATACCAACTCAACCAATGAACAAGCAATTTTAGCATCTGACCACCTATAATTTGCATGCAAATTGGCATATCGGGTTTCTCTAGCTTTAGACAGGATTGTGAGAGTAGCCAATGGGAACTATGGCTTTTGAGTTTCCTACATAGGAAAATTAACGTTTTCCTACGTTGCAACATTTCAAAAACGTATTTTTAAATAGCCATATCTCGCGAATTTCTTCTAGTATGGATACAACCTTAGTATCAGGCGATAGAACTCGAGCTAGACTATAAATTGAAATAAATTAATTATGATAAACCCGGAAATGTGATACCTTGCTGATCATGATAAATGTTACATTAAATTGATGACAAACGTGAAACTTTATACTTAAAAATAAATAATATTTTGGATTATCCATACCTTTTAGTACCATAATCTGTTGTCAAAGTGGTGGGCATCTCTGTACCGTCTCCGTAAACTTGTTCCAAAGCGTCTCTCCCGCGCGCCGAGCGCTGTCGCCGCTTCCCCAACGCCCCTCCCCTCTGCTAGCTGACTCGGCGCGTGCCCGAGACGGTGCACGGTGAGTGGATGGGTGCCAGCCGTCACTGATGCAAACGGGTCAGGGGAGGGAGACTGTGTATGAGAGTTGAGATAAGGCATGCCTTGTGCCTAGTCACACAACTATAGAAGGGAATACAGCTTGGTCAAATTGATGCAAGATTATAGCATGAGAGCGATACTTGGCTGAACGCTGCTTTGTGAACGGCAACTGAAGTTATGTGGTAATTTGTGTGCCAGTCAGTATCGACGACATCAGGTCGAAGGAGCGGTGACATGAAGTGAAGACATGAAGTGCTCCTTCGGCGCCTGTCATCGGGCACGGATCTAGGATGTTCACGGGGGCACATTTGATCATGATAAATGTTACATTAAATTGATGACAAACGTGAAACTTTATATTAAAAAATAAAGAAAGGCCTTTTCATGAAAAGCCTTTAAAAGGAAAGGCCTTTTCATGAAGGCCTTTCCTCTGAAAAGGCCGTTTTTGACAGAAAATACTTTGAGCGGGGGGAGGGTGCACTCTAATGTTCCTGAAGTGGTTTCTTTCCCGACCAGAAAGGTGCCACCTTTCCATTGGGGGGGGTGCACCCAGTGCCATCTCACCCCTCCCCCAGTATTTGCCCCTGCCTGTCATCAAAGGAAGTCCACTAGAAAAACGCGGTATGAAGCCCGTTCAGGACAATCTCTTGAGAGCATTGGCACAGAGGTCGAAAATTCAGGCAGCTGAAATCAAGGCGATTTGTTCGCATCATGAGGAATTCCTTACCAAGTACAAAAAAAGCAAGGAGCTTATCTACGTCTGCCAAATTACGCTAAACCGCATGACAGGCAGCACCCAAGAAAAAGAAGACTGCACTGTTGAAATGCGTCCAGTGACTTCATAACAAAACAAAACCTGCATGGACTTAGCAGCGAAAGAAATGTGCTGCGCACGACTTGCAGGAAATTGTCGACAAAACACTCCTCGGGACATGAAGAACAGTGATCGGCTGGAGACCAGCCATCAGCCAGCTCTTCACATTCCGGATACTCCGGCTCAGCTGAGGGCACCGTTGACGCCGAGCTGACGAGATGCCCCTGGCCACCAGCCGAAGCCCGTTCAGGACAATCTCCCGGGAGTATTGGCACAGAGGTCGAAAATTAAGGCAGCTGAAATCAAGGCGATTTGTCCGCATCATGAGGAAGTCCGTGAGGAAGTGCATCGTCAGCATCTGAGTCAGTGAAGCTCTCCGAACACAGCCCGGACGAAGCCATAGCCGAACAACAGCCGGCTGACATCATGGCGGCAGTCGGGGATATGCCGGAACACAGCCCGGACGAAACCATAGCCGAACAACAGCCGGCTGACATCATGGCGGCAATCGGGGATATGCCGGCGATCAAACGGAAATGCTTATTAAGCTTGGCGTGATAGCGTACTTGGCTAGCGAGAAATTCCTTTCGAGTTTCTTTTTATAACTTATTCATAGTAGCTCTGGTAGCTCCGGTAGCTCAGTTGGTTAGAGCACAGGCCTGCATTGGTCTCCCCTGTCCCGGCCAGACAGGGTTCGAGTTGCTTCACGCGCTCGCATTTAGCCCACGGCTGGGAGGGTCAGTTGGCAACTGGCTCGATCAGGCCGGGTACGAGCTACCGGGGCGGTCATGTCGGTGCATTGACGGCATGTTAAACTCGGCGAGACAAATTATACCGCTGAATTGGAATTCACGGATCGGGTGATGGGTTCTGGGTTCGTGCAGCAATGTCTGCTTAACATAGGACCCTGGTCCATTAAGCCACCCCAGCATGAATTCTGAATAAAGTTCTAAAAAAACAAAGGAAATTATTTGCATTAGGTCTCAATAAGATTATATTCGCACTTGATTCGTAGCGTTGCAATACGAATTTCGACATCAGTGGACTTTCCAGGTGACTCTAAGTCCATGTCCGACTTCATACCTATATTAATATTCAGATATTAATACCCAGTGAACCGGAGCCTACGTGAAACCATAATGACGAAACTCATTGCGAAATTCAACCACATACATACATCCTGCAGAGTAGAAATGCAAATGTTCAGTCTCACACTTGCCTATCCAACAAACGGCGGCTAAGCAACACCAGTTCAGTTCACACTTCACACCCATGTTCAGACCCATCGACCAGGACGAGCTGAAGGTTCGTGATACTTGAATTGTATCATGTGGCGTGCACCGCACCACAAAATGAATACAATGATGCCAGTTTTCGGCACACTTCCTCTTGCATACCCCATGCGGACCAACGTCATTGTGCGATCAAGGTAGTGATAGACAGTACTTCACTATCTAGTACTATCTAGCCTGGACGTTCCCGGGCTACAGGACCTTCCCCTGTGATCACAGATCATCCACTTTCGTTCACCCGACACCCTGCGTGCCGTGTCCGGTGGTTTCCTGAAGGGGGGGGGGATGGGGTGGTGGGGTAACATGGGCGCCGCTCGACGCGAAACCGAGACGCTTCGGAGCACATTTACATAGTGGAATGGATATGTCCACCAGTTTGACCAATGGCTGTAGTACTAAGATGCATGGAGAATAAAAAATGATATTGGCTTAAAAATGTAAATTTCCATGTTTTCCGCACATAAATTAACAAATTTGCTTCCTCTGTATGATATCATATTTCAATAATTGTAAATGTTTTTCTTTTCCCACGTATAATACAGTTAACTGTATATCGCCTAATACTAAATTTATGTTCGTGCTAAGAGTAGCTTGCGAGAAATGGCTGTCTAAATTCAAGGGCTGTCCTTGGTACCGAAATGGGATGAGGCAGTCACCACTGCACCCCCCCCCACACAAAAAAAAGAGGAACTCATCGGATGTCGACCACTCCATTTTTCGGTTCCCAAAATTCGAAAGGTATTTGTTTCGCTTCCCCCCCAAAAAAAAAACTTTCAGATGCTAGTATCACTTTTTTTAGACCTTTCGGTTGAGCTTGTGACCGGCCCCTGCTATATTTTTTTTAATAAACTACCATGCCCCTATAAATGTCAAGTCATTGCATTTTATCTACTTTAGTACATATGAAGCAAACTTGAAGCAAGATAGCTGCGCATAAAATGAGCTGTAACATGAATACTTTCTACCCGAAAAATTATCCATGCAATTGTGCTGTAATGTATTGGTTTGAGTCTTGTTTTTTCCCCAATATAACATTGATGAAAGTGATTAAGACAATGTAAAAACTAATTTCCTGTCCAGACGCTTACTTTCAGTTGGCAAGCAAAATATGACAATGGAAGTAGCATTGAGTTAAGTACCATATCATAAAATTTGCGAAAATAAAATGCGTCATACCATAGTCTAACCTGGCCTAATACTCCTTAAAAAAGAAAAAGGTTTCCCACAAAAATTGGGAAAATGTAATATTTTCTTCAAAATTTTCAACATAAAAACCTAATCCAACCAAACCTAACCTCTTCTAACATGCTTTAAAGAAACATTCGTTTTTAAAGTAAAAAATCACAATTTTCCAAATGATAAACCTAGCCTAACCTAGCATATGCAAACATAACCGCTTTGTTTGCTTTCTGGAGGTAACATGTGTAATACATGTCCTGGTTTTGGTTGCTCAGTGGGGCCAAGCAAAACGAATTCTCATCTTTGTTTATTATTTTCTTCTTCACAAGTTGCTATCTCCTTGGATTTCGCATGAAATGTTTCTAGTTTTGCATACATTGCTTTTGGAGGCTATTTGGAGGATGAAGGGGGGGGGGGCGATGGGTGAGAAGGACCATATAAAAGCCCAGTCATAGAGCCCACCGTTTCTGAACACTCTTAGTTGAGCTTTCGGTCCCAGAATTGCTCACCTCACTTACCGAACTATGCAGGTACCCAAAAGCACAATAATAGCAAGTTCTCTTGTGTTCATTATCACCAATATTTCCTATGAAAGGTATGGCTACATTTGTCCATTCTACGGAAGCATAACACACCACAGAGAGGAATTTGAGGAAAATTATATCGATTTGTTTGGCCACACAAAAACTAATCACCATTCTAGCCCTGGAAATGCATTGGTCCATATACCAAGGAACGAAGAGTATAATAATATACGAATTTATTTTAGTTAACCGGTTTGGATTCACTATAGAATAAAAATATTGGACACTGTTGTTGGAAAAAAACACCAATAAAAATTCTACATATTTAACACATTACTAAATTTAGTCATAGGTGATCACATTTAAAAATGGCCAACATCTTCTTCCACTTTCCCTTGGTACTTGCAGGGCTGGAGACCCCTCACAAAGCCAGGGGATCCAATTCTTATTTTCAAGGCATATTTTCACAACATATCAGGAGAATGGCAAATTAGCACTAGCCGGCTACCAAACCAGGAAGTGCAGACCTCCCAACCCACCCGTGATCTCCAGTCTCCAGTCATGATCATGATCTCCAGTCATGGCCACTTGCCTACCTCTTATGAGGAGGAACATGAACAACATCATGAGCCAACCCACCAATCCACCCGTGATCTCCACCAACCCACCCGGGATCTCCAGTCATGGCCACTTGCCTACCTCTTATGAGGAGGTACCTACATGAACAACATCATGAGCCCAAAGGTCAAATCAAAAGTCTGGTCAGACCAAGCCTGGTTTTCAATTGGGACCAGTTCAGCATATCAGTACAGATTGGATGCATTGGTATATCCAGAGCTGGTTTTGGTTGTTCAGTGGGGCCAAGCAAAACGAATTCTCATCTTTGTTTATTTTTTTCTTCTTCACAAGTTGCTAACTCCTTGGATTTCGCATGAAATGTTTCTAGTTTTGCATACATTGCTTTTTGGAGGCTATTTGGAGGATGGAAGGGGGGGGGGGGCGATGGATGAGAAGGACCATATAAAAGCCCAGTCATAGAGCCCACCGTTCCTGAACACTCTTAGTTGAGCTTTCGGTCCCAGAATTGCTCACCTCACTTACCGAACTAAGCAGGTAGATCACTTGCTCCTACCACACAATGTCGCACAATCCCTTAATATCAGGAATCAAAATACATTGTATGTAAAACATGTCCCGATGTAGCTCGAAAGTGACTTGCACACAATTTCCTCTAACGGTACAATGCACTCCACAGAAACGCTTTCGTTCAGCAAAGGCGGTCTAACCTGCGCTTCTTACCCTGCGCGGATCGAAAGCGCAATATATGGTGATATCTATCAGAGGCCTTCCTCGTTCATACGTATTTCAGATTAGTAATAGAGCTGTTTTAAATGGAATGCGTAAAAGTTAACTTAAATTATCACGATAATTACGAATCACCCATGCATTTTCCGTGTCCAGTTATTAACTTTGATTAATAACTTATTAACTGTTATTAACAGTTAATATTTTCCAGTGTATAAGAGCACCGTTTTGACGTCAATATTTAAACAAAAATATTTCGCTCTACTCAGGTGAGGCACTGCCTTAAATTTAAATTCCTTAATGTGCGGACCGCCCCTAGGTAAACATCAACCTTTTGAAACATCGCAACAATAAAAACCATCCAATAACTCATAAACCATCATTCCGAATGTTCTAAATATCTCAGAATCCTGTTCAGAGCTACAGAAAATGTCACATACCAATTTACAGACAAATCACTGCTGGTCGGGTGTTATCGACTGGTTGAATTGACATGGAACGGAATGAAACCCAAATTACTCTTACGTCGTTTGAGCGAGACCTAAGCTGTTTTCGAATGTCGCTTGTATACTCAGCCGATGCGTACCAATCCAGACTTCAACATACCGGGCCCAGCATGCAACTAGCAGCCGGAGCCGAATGCACGGCGTCCGACACTGTCGCCATGTGCACGGATCCAGCTGGTGCCATGCCGCTGGCAAAGGTAGCGGCGGTACGCAGATGCTGCGATGTCGCTGGCAGAGGTGGCGGCGGTACGCAGGTGGCTGCGATACCGCTGTCAGAGGTGGCGGCGGTACCCAGATGTTGTGATACCGCTGTCAGAGGTGGCGGCGGTACCCAGCTGTTGCGATATCGCTGTCAGAGGTGGCGGCGGTACCCAGATGTTGTGATACCGCTGTCAGAGGTGGCGGTGGTACCCAGATGTTGTGATACCGCTGTCAGAGGTGGCGGCGGTACGCAGGTGGCTGCGATACCGCTGTCAGAGGTGGCGGCGGTACCCAGCTGTTGCGATGTCGCTGGCAGAGGTGGCGGCGGTACCCAGATGTTGTGATGCCGCTGTCAGAGGTGGCGGCGGTACCCAGCTGTTGCGATGTCGCTGGCAGAGGTGGCGGCGGTACCCAGATGTTGTGATACCGCTGTCAGAGGTGGCGGCGGTACCCAGCTGTTGCGATGTCGCTGGCAGAGGTGGCGGCGGTACCCAGATGTTGTGATACCGCTGTCAGAGGTGGCGGCGGTACCCAGCTGTTGCGATGTCGCTGGCAGAGGTGGCGGCGGTACCCAGCTGTTGCGATGTCGCTGTCAGAGGTGGCGGCGGTACCCAGCTGTTGCGATGTCGCTGGCAGAGGTGGCGGCGGTACCCAGCTGTTGCGATGTCGCTGGCAGCGGTGTCGGCGGTACCCAGCTGTTGCGATGTCGCTGTCAGAGGTGGCGGCGGTACCCAGCTGTTGCGATGTCGCTGTCAGAGGTGGCGGCGGTACCCAGCTGTTGCGATGTCGCTGGCAGCGGTGTCCAGATGCAGCTGATGTAATACAGCCGGCGGCAGTTCGGCCGGAGCCAGCCATCCGTCACCCGCGCGCGACCGGCCAACGCCAGGCATTGGCTGAGACGGCGTCGGTTATCACCAGGCGGGTCGGAGAAGTGATCGCCGGCTGTGGAATGTGGGGATGCCAGCGTCTGATGTGTGGCTGCTGATGCTCGGGCAGAGCCACTGCCGCATGTGTTCCACCTCCCTGTAATGTTGCCTTGGATTGGTCTGCTGGAAAAAATATTGGATTGGAAGTCCACACTTATATCGTGTTGCCTTTGCCACGAGCTACGCCTAGTGATCATACCTTTTCAAATTTGGAAAGACTTCGAAATGTTGGCCGGTGCATCAGTTCGCCTTGCGAAATTTAACACCAAATGCAATCATCCACTTTGGACATTACAGTAAAATTGCTCGGGGAATTGCATGATACTGCTTTAAGCATATACCAGTAATACACATCATCGCATCACTTCTTGTGTAATCACAGAGAGGTTGGCGTTAAAGTTTATCGCGGTGAAATATATCGCTCATGGTCCTTGCTGAAAATACTGCATTACCATGAATGGCAAGGACACTGCTGGATACAAGCTTGGACGCTGGGTAATACGAATCCATCGCTGTGTATACCGCCTTTTATGGGGATGAGGCTGACAGCCCAGAAGTTAATTACAATTACATTGCATATTGAACTGAGTTATTTGTCCCGGCTTGTTCTAGGGTACGCCGCTGTAGTTTTATGCCTCGGGAAAGCATTAAGTCAGAACCGCCGGTCCGCCCAAACTGACTTTGTTCTCTTGCTTGAAGCAAGCCTCACTCAGCCTATAGTATCGCTCTTAGCAAGAATAAAGACATAAAGCAAAATGCATGTCAACTGAGCAAGCACAATGAGACAACCTTGCATATAAAGTCCTCACGAAAGTCTAGCTAGTTCCCCGTGCCTGAGAAACGATGCTGGGAAGAAGTCGCTCCGGGGGGATGTGCTTAGGACAGTCCACAGTTTCATTCTTTGATTCTTTAAATATCTTGCTATTGACTACCTAAAACACATGTTGAATGGCTTCGGAGAAGAAGAATGCTAGTTTTCAGACTCAAGTATTTCAGCTGCCTTCGTTCTCCTTTACGTATTTCGCGAATGCTCAGATGTGGTTTGTGGTACATGCCCATTCACAGATGGCGAGAAATGTTCCGGGGATTCCCAGTATTCATATGGTCTTGATTTTCATGAAACTCGCGAGCCTGTATTGCAAGAATACAAAGTATTTCTGGTGGCACGTTTCATTATGCAGTCAAAGTGCAAAGCATCAGAACAGAGAGACAAAGCAGCTCCATCAACCACTTTGGCCCGGAGAGGAATTCGCACTCCATAGACTGGTCGATTTGCTGACGCGGAAATAAGTCATTTCGATGCATGAGGGCACACTTGAGAGGATTTGCATATATTGATTAAACAATTCAAGGGCAAGACAGCCTGATCCGAGAAACACCCGCCCAGACGGGAGCGAGGTCCGAATGGAAGCGAGGTCCCGATGGGAACGAGATTTCGATGGGAAAGAGGTCCTGATGGAAGCGAGGTTCCGATGAGAGCGAGACTCCGATGAAAGCGAGATTCCGATGGAAGCGAGGTCCAGATGGGAGCCAAATTCCGATGGGAGCGAAGTCCAGATGGGAACGAGTTCCAAACGGGAGCGAGCTCCAGATGGGCGCGAGGTCAACGGCACCGGCGTGCGGCAGGAGCAGAAGGCTGGGCAGCCGAGGAGAGAGCTGCAGCAAAGCACGCTCACCGGCAGCACGCCACAGCAGAGCACGCCCACCGGCAGCACGCCACAGCAGAGCACGCTCACCGGCAGCACGCCCAGCAGAGCACGCCCACCGGCAGCACGCCACAGCAGAGCACGCCCACCGGCAGCACGCCACAGCAGAGCACGCACACTGGCAGCCCGCCACAGCAGAGCACGCCCACCGGCAGCACACCACAGCAGAACACGCCTACTGGCAGCACGCCACAGCAGAGCACGCCCACCGGCGCGCAGGCGTGGGATACTGCGCCGCCCGACAGGACGGGAACTGTCCTTGCCAAGGACAGTGCCAGCGTCAGCATGGGCTCCAGCATTGAGCGGGCCACGCCATAGATGTCACCGGCAGGTCGAGGTGCTGGACATCCCTGTGGAAGCCGCCAAATTCACAGCGCTGTTTGGCGACGCCCGGAGATAAGAGCAACAACTATTTGCGGCGGAGATGGAAAACAAGCAAGGCCGGTGAGGGACAAGAGATTCAGAATTGTACATACTGCTGGCAGTAGCCTTCCGCTGATCTCCACTGCTCAGCCGATCAAACTGAACATGGCAATCTCGCATTAAGCCCACGCATTGCGCATTCAGGCAAAGGCACACGACGAGCTTCACTCGACGACTGCCCGCGCGCTACACGATCAGCTGCACTTGACTACTGCCTGTCCGCTACACGACCAGCTGCACTCGACTACTGCCCGCTACACGACCAGCTGCACTCGACTACTGCCCACTACACGACCAGCTGCACTCGACTACTGCTCGCCAGATACACGATCAGCTGCACTTGACTATTGTCTGCCCACTACACGACCAGCTGCACTCGACTGTTGTCCGCGCGATACTCGACCAGTAGCATTCGATTACTGCCCACCCGCTACGCGACCAGCTGTATTCGACCACTGCCCGCCCGCTACACGACCAGCTACACTCTACTGCCCGCGCGACATGCGGCCAGCCGCACCGTCACTTCAAACGAATGAGTCATCTTGATCGGGTGCAACCGATCCGTCACGACCCAAAAGTGTGTGTCGGGGGGTTGGTATCGTGCTTTTCGGTCCATTCCTTCAAATAAAGTCCATCGACGTTGTTGTTCCAATGTTAAGCTCCGAAAATGCTGGCGGGACATCCACCTTGCTCCACCTCTCCCCCCCCTCCGCCCACCCCTGTAGTGAAACCGTACATCATTCCATGGAGAATCCAAAAGAGAGATGAGGGTGGGTGTGCATCTAACGTGTGTGCATCATTCCTGATCGGGAAAGGATGCGCCCTAATCAGAGAACGACGTCCCCAGATCAGATAACGACACCACATTGCACTGCACCCTCGTCACGATTTTTTTCAGCGGAAGGCGTCCCCTCGTCCCAGCCGCCTCCCCCAGGAATGTTGGAGCGCTCCCACCATTAAAATGTCTGCGAAAGGCGTCCATCCATGGATACATTTGCGCCCCTGGGTAGGTCGGAGTGCACCATTCCCCTTAGAACCTTCTCGCAGTCACTGCCTCGCCTGATAGGAAATGGCGCGCCTTGGACGCCTCACCTACTTAAAATTTATAAGTTTGCCATTGGAACCTTGTGGCCATACGGCTCGTACGGTAGCCTGTGCACTGAATATGGTAGTATATCACTTTGCTATATCCCTCCCCTTCAAATAAAGTATGTTTAGTCCATCATTACATGGAATTACCCCCCCCCCCCCCCCCACTGTACCGTATCGAGTGTTGGGTTGACAGACTGGCGCAGACGTGACACTGCCGACACAGGTAGTGATAGCCTTTCCACGCTGTTATGGATGCCACAGCTTCAAATTTCCCATTCTGCTGATGAATATATAGTTTTGCTGCTGTCCGTGATTCGAAATTAATACTTCCATTCAATAATTGAACTTAATTCTAGACCAATCGCTTGAAAGAAACGGTGTTAGTGCACGTCACATAGCGTGCCACCCCGATCACGTACGTCACATAGTGTGCCACCCAAATCACACACGTCACATAGCATGCCATCCCGATCACAAACACCGGTGACCAATCAGCATCTGCCCTCCAACTCCGTCACAGGCCCCAGTTTCGCCAATGTCAAGCAGCGTGAGTCAGACCGCTGGTGAGATCTCAACAGTAGGGCGAGCCGCGATGCAGGCGGCTGTCGGTGAGCACCTGCTGCACCGCAGGGTCGGCAGACTCAGGCTCAGCAGCCAGCCGGACAGGACGCATGCCGGCTGTCTGTGGAGAAAGCGAGACATCCGGCGGGAGCGTGGGAGCGTCGCATAGACAGATACTAGTGGGCTGCCCTCGGTAGCTGCAGAGCTAGTGGCATGCTGGACGCAACAGAGAGGGAGGCCGAACGACAGCCTGTAAGGTAGAGCCGAGTGAGCGCTACTTTGTCTACTTTGTCAGAGTAAGGCGCTTATAGTAGCTCTGAACGAGCGAGAGCACGTTATAACGCTATGCATGTCATAAGCGAGGGTCAAGTCGAATCTCCGTGTACACCAGTTATTGGCCGCATTGGAAATGCCAGGCATTCTGACGTTGAGTTCCGAAGAAGAATGAACACTTGTTCGCTGTTGTGAACGCTCATCTTGTGCGTTCTTGCCTGGCCTGCCAAATGACCTTTGACCGGTCGTCACACGGCTTCCTGGTGGCTTCCTGGGTCAGCAGGCGGGTTGGGTGACAATGTGCAGGACGGGATTATCGGCTGTTCGGAGAGCACAGCCAGTTAAGCCTGGTGTTTCCGACCCTGCTTATGGGCACATCCAGTAAAGCCCGGGATTTCCGGCCACGGTTATGGGCACATCCAGTGAAGCATGGTGTTCCGACCCTGGTTATGGATACGTCCAATACAGCCCGGTATTTCCCACCCCGGTTCCCACCCCGGCACATCCAGTAAAGCCCGTTATATCCTACCCAGATTATAGGCACATCCAGTAAAGCCTGGTATTTCTGACCTCGGTTATGGGCACATCCAGTACAGCCCGTTATATTCTACCCAGTTTATAGGCACATCCACTAAAGCCTGGTATTTATGACCCTGTTTATGGGCACATCCAGAGTAAAGCCTGGTGTTTTCGACCCCAGTCATGGGCGCATCAAATAAAGCCTGATATTTCCCACCCCGGTTATAGGCACATCCAGAAAGCCTGGTACTTTCGACCCTGGTTACAGGCCCATCCAGAAAAGCCTGATATTTCCGAATAGAAGGTGTCGGCTGCGATATTATGTGCCGGTGCGGTGCCAGCTCCGGCTGTGAGATTATGTGTCGGTGCGGTGCCAGTGCCGGCTGCGAGATTATGTGTCGGTGCGGTGCCAGCTCCGGCTGCGAGATTATGTGTCGGTGCGGTGCCAGCTCCGGCTGTGAGATTATGTGTCGGTGCGGTGCCAGCTCCGGCTGCGAGATTATGTGCCGGTGCGGTGCCAGTGCCGGCTGCGGTGCAGCTGTGGTGCGGGGAGAGAGGATGATTAGCTGCTCTTGCGCCGGAATGCCACTGCAAATCCCTTTCTTTAAAGAAGGATTGGGAGCACTTCAGAAGAAATAATGTGATGAAGGCTGGAATGTGTCAGGGGGAAATTAGGAGATCTGGCTCTGCGTGGAAAAAAATCAACATGCTGCATTGTACCGTGATGCGCTGTGTAAAGTTACCCGGGAGCGAAAAGTCGCGAACATCTCTCTTTGAATGCAGATTAAGTGCATGTTATGACAAACATGGGGATAACAGGGACTAATCAGAGCTAAAGACCATATTTGACTCTGAGAGAAGCAACTAGAAACCAAAACGCTGCAACAAAGAAGTTACTACGGCTTCAAAGAAGTGACGGACGAGCCGGGCGGGGCCGATCAGATGACCTTCTGTGTCATATACACGAGAGCAAGTTCGCTCAGGTTTCGCTCTCGCTCGTAGCAAGCTACAAATTTTCATTACTGGGCAGTGATATGCGGGAGCTCATACTGCGAAGATTTCCGGTGCCAGTGATCTCATCATGGCCGGCGATTTCAGGTACGGCCGCTGGACTGTTGTCTGTTGTCGCTGTTGGCCTCCAGCTTGTCTGGAGGCCAACAGGGCTGCCGGTGCACTGGGCTGTACTGCCCGGGGCGCAGTCGTGCGGGATGATTCGGAGAGAACTGATGATGATGCGCCTCGTGGTCGTGGTCAGAAGGAGACTGCTGTCGTCCACGCGGGTGTTTCGCTGTCGGGCTGATCGGCTCAGGGGATGCCGCGTCTGCGCACAGAGCCCTCGTTGAGCGACTCCAGCAGCAGACAGCGAGACATTGTCACGACTCCAGCAGCAGACAGCGAGACATTGTCACGACTCCAGCAGCAGACAGCGAGACGTTGTCACGCGCTCGACTCCAGCAGCAGACAGCGAGACATTGTCACACGCTCGACTCCAGCAGCAGACAGCGAGACATTGTCACGCGCTCGACTCCAGCAGCAGACAGCGAGACATTGTCACACGCTCGACTCCAGCAGCAGACAGCGAGACATTGTCACGCGCTCGACTCCAGCAGCAGACAGCGAGACATTGTCACGACTCCAGCAGCAGACAGCGAGACATTGTCACGCGCTCGCTGCCTCGGCTGGTTGCCCTGGCGCTGAATGAGCGGGTGGCGAGTCCTCGCCAGAGGAGAGGTGTGCTGTTTTCACTATGTTATCAGAGGCATACAGGTTGACATCATAGAGCTCCTTAAGATGTTGAGCCTGGTGGATCTGCTCCATTTCGAGAATTATTTCAGCTAGACAGTTTCACTTTATCTGGAGGGAATCCATTTAAATACGGAGGCAAAACAATGACATGTGTTGTCGACGAATGCCCGTCCCACCAATGTGTAATGTGTGGGTACGCAAAAGCTATTCAAGTAAAAGCCGACATTATTCACGTAATTAGTGCAGAACTATTTATATCTGAGGCAGATAAAATGGTCGTCGATTAAAACACCGACCATTCAAGCACACAACATCAGAATACCAGTCACCATGTTTGAAAAATGTGCGACGATTGGAAGTTCTCAACCTTGCATGAGACCCAGTGGTTCTGTGATGTGAGAATACGTGAATGTATGCCTGCGACGACCTTCCTCAGGCGGAGGCGTCCAGCGGCCGACCTTCCTCAGGCGGAGGCGACCAACGGCCAACCTTCCTCAGGCGGACACGAACAGCAGCCGACCTTCCTCATGCGGAGGCTACCAACGTCCAACCTTCCTCAGGCGGACACGAACAGCAGCCGACCTTCCTCAGGCGGAGGCGACCAGTCACCGACCTTCCTCAGGCGGAGGCGACCAGCCGCCGATCTTCCTCAGACTCCGAAGGCTGTGCCATGACGTCATTGTGTAGAGCGTCGGTCGGCGTGTGTCATCACACCGCGTCAGGCCGGCACGTCCTTTTCAGCCGCCTCTCGAGGCGCGCCATCCATCGTGGCGCGGCCACTTGCGCCTCTAACTGAGCGCTAAGCGCTCGGCAGCGTGCCACGCCTCTACAGTCTGCATGCCAAACTGTTAAATATTTATTACGGCGGTTGTGGCGCAGGCGCGCTTTGTCCACTCCTGATGAGCCATGACGACTAATGGTTACGACCACCACGGCGGATACGAGGAGAAATGGATCTGCCGCTTGTCTCGCGACTTTCCGAGGAGGTCTGGTCTGGTCTGCGTCTCTGTCGCCGCTACATATACACGCACGCACGTACACACACACACACGCACGCACGCACGCACACGCACACACACACACACACACACACACACACACACACACACACACACACACACACACACACACACACACACACACACACACACACATACACACACGCACACATACTTGCACACGCACACGCACACGTACACGCACACGTACACGCACACATACACGCACACGTACATGCACACGCATTTTTTTATTCTCTATCTCTCTCTCTCTCTCCCTTTCTTCCCCCCTCTCTCTCTCTCTCTCTCTCTCTCTCTCTCTCTCTCTCTCTCTCTCTCTCTCTCTCTCTATCTCTATCTCTCTCTCTCTCTCTCCCTCTCTCTCTCTCTCTCTCTCTCTCTCTCTCTCTCTCTCTCTCTCTCTCTCTCTCTCTCTCTCTCTCTTTCTCTCTCTCTCTCTTTTTTTCTCTCTCTCTCTCTTTTCTTCCTCGCTATTTCCGAATTCATTTTTCTTTACATTGATCTGTGCCTTTTCCTCTTCTTTCTTCAGTATTCTCCGTTGTTCGCCCATATCCCATTTCTCGTCCTTTTTGTCGTTTGCTCCATGTCTGTCCCTTCCGGTCTTTGTCTCTATTTTCACTTCCTATTTCCACCTTCTGTCCCTCCTACTCGTTGTCCGCTCACCAAGAATCAGCCTCGTCTCAGCCCAGCTTTGGGAGACAAATCCGATTGTTGCCGTTCCTAATGAGCCGAACATGCCGAGCCACATAGGTTCCGGGTCATCACGACAGCTCCAGTTACAGTCCGCGCTCGGTCATCGAACGAGTGGAGGTCGTTCACTGGTCGGCAGAGCAATACAGGCTTCTGCTGTCGTCGGAACATCAGTGCCACTCTTGTCTATTGCCGGACTTTCCGAACTGTCTGACTGAGCATGAGTGTTCCCACTCAGTGCGGAAGCGTTTCTGCTATGTCTCTTCACTTTTCCTGGCAATCAAAGCAACTCTAGCCCCATCGATGCCTGTCGGAACACTGCCAATTCAACGCCAGTTATAGGGTTGTTACTAACAAGTTCAGTGAAGCGCCAATCGCCGGTGCCCAGAACTTCGGCTGACTTCCCGAAATTCCAGGGGCTTAATGACCTGAACTCTCCTTTGGTGGTATCGAATTCGGAGTTAGGAGGTCAAGCTCCTTCGCCTGAGAACGTCCCTTCTAAGCAGACAGACATCACCAGAAGAGCTCCGACAAACATTGTTGACGTCCAAAAGCAGCAACCCTCCCGCACTGACTTGTACGTGATTCAGGTGGAAATTGATCGAATAAAAATATGAAGATAGCTAGTTCGCCCCTTCTACACCGCTCACCGTTGACTTCGTAAAATAAACCACATGGGTATCCGTTCGCCCCTGAAAACAATGCAATTCCGAATTACCAGTTCCCAAGCAAATAGGAAATGAAGGCAACTATCTATCATATGTGCGTGGAACGTATGGCATCAGTAGCCTGGTTCATCGCCGTGAGCAAACACGGTCGCGACCTAAACTCACATAGTCGCCACCGTTGGCCCTGGAGATGTTCGTATCCGTCGCTTCCGCTCATAGAAACAGTGTCAATACGCCACCACATGCATCTGGTTGTTCGACTGATACCACCTGAACCCTGCCTCAGAGTTGGTACATACAGTTGTGAGCTGGTACATACAGTTGTGAGCTGGCACATACAGTTGTGAGCTGGTACATACAGTTGTGAGCTGGTACATACAGTTGTGAGCTGGTACATTCAGTTGTGAGCTGGTACATACAGTCGTGAGCTGGTACATACAGTTGTGAGCTGGTACATACAGTTGTGAGCTGGTACATACAGTTGTGAGCTGGTACATACAGTCGTGAGCTGGTACACACAGTTGTGAGCTGGTGCATACAGTTGTGAGCTGGTACGCACAGTTGTGAGCTGGCACGTTGCCTGATAAACCTTATTACCGTGTGATTTGGAACATTTCGCGGTGGCCTCGTACATCGTCCGGACTGGGACGCAGAGGCTCTGATGCCATGCTGTAGTGTTAAAGCCAAACAGATAACTATTTCTTTACGGTCTAAACTTTTCAATCCGAGCGATCTTGGGTCTGAGAAGTTTGAGCATTTGTTAAGGAGTTAGCAAGCTCGCGAAACTCAAGGAACGCTCGTCAGAGAAAGGGTGGATGCTCACTCACGTGCCAGACGTGTCAACGAGGCAGCTGGCCCCTGGGTGTTCTGCGTCTTCTGGGTGTCTTCACGACTTGGCGACAGCTCCGGCTGCAGCGTCGCAGGCATGTAGTAGTTCGCATGCAATTGTTGATGTCGTTGATAAAATGCTAGTTCGCCATATAATGATCTCGCCAGGTCTGAGAACGAGCGCTACGTGTGTGTCACGCATATGCATGTCCAGGTCATATTCGCATGCAGAGGGCATTTATTTCAATGTCTGCACTCAGCAACGTTAAACAATTACGATTCATCTAACGTTGTTAGTAAACCCTCTATTTTAGGTAGCACGTGATATATTTCTTGATATCAGCGGAAGTAATCCACACATGAGTACCAATGTCGGCTGGAATTATGCAGAATGCCAATGGTTCTTCTTGTATCTGTGATTGTTTTCAATGAACCCATCCTTACTAGACATTTATGCGTGTTGAAGCCTCAACACACTTCATGTCATCAACTAGCTTGATGCAGTGTGTACATATATTGGCATGGACATAATTCCCGGGGGACGGACAGACACCCTTGTCCAACTAGTTTGATGTAGAGTATAGGCATATATTGGCATTGACATAATTCCCAGGCGACCGACAGACTTCCCAGTCCAACTTTTCAAGACAATTGTATATACATCCTTGGTGCCAGCTCGTCCCCTTTTGGGCGCTAATGCTGGAAAAAGTCCGCTGTAGCTAGCACGCCGTCACTTACGGTGAAGCGTGTCGACCGCTGTAGTTTAATAACCCTGTGGCACTCCACGTGATCTACTGACGCCTGCGGCAGCCCCGCTGTCCCGGTTGTCGTCCGAAGGTGACTTCTGAGAGCGTATGCACCCCTAAAATATCCTCATCTGTCACCCGTGTTACGTATCTAAGTCGTTCTGGCGCATGGCGGTCCCTAACAGCCCATGTGTCGCTAATCGTGTCTTGGCAGTGCCCACTACCAGTTCCGCCCCTAAATCCCCTACAAGGTCCGCCCCTAAATTAGCGCCCCTAAATGTGTCTCGCTGGTGGCCCTAATCACTTTCCATAAACGTGTTTCAATGGCGCCCTCTTGACAAAAAGGACGCCTCTAAAAGATGACGCTACCCCTAGTTTCTAGGGGCCCACTAATTAAGGTTCTGACTGACGGAATTGGTGGCACCTCCAGACGGAATTCATCACGTATATTGCTACATATGTTCACTGGCATGTTGTACGTTACGTCACTTCGCTCTGTCGAATTATAGGTACAGGAAAGTAGCATGGATATTTCAACAAGACAAAAGTTCGGTATGAATATGTCCGTATTAGGTATCGCTAGGTCACGGCGTCGGACATTCACATGTGAGGCCAAGAGCTACTCTAGTTTCGAAATGGCATACTGGTTTGCTATGCTGTATTAATTAAATTTACTATGTTCATGCCGCCCAGCCTCTAAGGCTGAGTTACCGAGGATGATTGCAACGCGAAGCTCCATGGCGGTTGACCTCCATCCAGCGGGCCTGCTGGAGTCAGATCGTGTGCTACTCGGCACGCGACGATGCGTCATGCGGCGTAACGAGATCCTCGCATATCACGCAGCGCCGGCCGGCCGGCTTCAGAAGCCGCTGCTGACGTGACAGGGCCGGCCGACCGGCTTTAGAAGCCGCTGCTGACGTGACAGGGCCGGCTGACCGGCTTCAGAAGCCGCTGCTGACGCGACATGGCCGGCCGGCCGGCTTTAGAAGCCGCTGCTGACGTGACAGGGCCGGCCGGCCGGCTTCAGAAGCCGTTGCTGACGTGACAGCGCCGGCCGACCGGCTTCAGAGGCCGCTGCTGACGTGACAGGGCCGGCCGGCCGGCTTCAGAAGCCGTTGCTGACGTGACAGCGCCGGCCGACCGGCTTCAGAGGCCGCTGCTGACGTGACAGGGCCGGCCGGCCGGCTTCAGAGGCCGCTGCTGACGTGACGCAGAGCGGCCTGTACCCGGAGTACGTGCTCACCGGCGGCCCGACGTCTGACTGATCGTGTGGGCCGTCACCGACCGGACGGGCCGGTGAGACTGCTGCCCCGGCCAGCAGTGTGATCGGCTTACCGACCGGACGGGCCCGTCAGTCAGTTAGTTAGTTATTTGGGCTTTAGGGCGCATCAACCTTGGTGATCATATAGCGCCCATAACAGTGTTTTTTTTTTAATTCTAGGATTCAGTTTCCGACCAGGTTTACTTCCAAATGTAAGGAGTATTCACAGTGCCCTAACCAATACAATGTCGTTACCTCCCTGAATAGACGACAGCAAACCGTATTTGCGAGAGGAGCTCGAATAGTCCTCCAGCCTGAACCACACGTGGCCCATCACCTAGAAGATTTTCCATCGTTAGGGTGAACATCTCTCTTGCAAAATATTGTCTTCCTTGGGCTTAGAAGCGAGGGCACACCCGAAGAACATGTCTTACTGTCAGTGCGATATCACAACAGTACACATTGGTCTGTCTTCCTTCCGAAGTAGGTAGCCGTGGGTGGCATAGATGTCCCACCCGCATCCTGACGGCAGTGTGATCAGCCTACGACCGGACGGGCCCGTCAGACGGCCGGCAGTGTGATCAGCTTACGACCAGACGGGTCCGTCAGATGGCCGGCAGTGTGATCAGCTTACGACCGGACGGGCCCGTCAGACGGCCGGCAGTGTGTTCGGTTTATAATTAGCCGGGTCAGTCAGATGAGTCCCGGCCAGCAGTATGATCAGTTTTATGTCGGTGAACTCCGGAACTACGAGCGGCTTCTTGTGATCAATCGACAGTGTCAGAATCTGCCAGTGTTGGATTGTGCCATTCTTCTCTGCCCCGAACGCTATATAATCTACTAAACGGATCTATGATTAACAGCGAGGACATATTCTGCTAAGCCGATGATAAATATTTATAAAAACAAACTTGGAGAATTGTCCGTTCGATAGTTGGGAAAGTATATGTACCACAGGTGGAATGCAAAGCATTCCACCTGCAGGGGTGGGGGAGGTGTGGGGGAGGTGTGGGGAATGAGTGGAGAGAGGTGGGGAGCGGGGAGAGGGGGTCGTCGAACGCTTGCCACAGTGCAACCAATTTGTCATGCATTCCTGTGATGTCTTGCGCACCCGGTGTAAACATCGAAAACAATTGAAATAATAGGGTGAAGAACTTAGTTTTTATTTAAGTCACTACATACAACTGAAATGCAAATGTTTTCACATAGTTTAAGTTCAGTTTTATGCAATAGTTTACTGTCAAACGACCTATACAATATTAACTTCATCACTCCAATATTTTACTCAATCGGTCTCTTCGACAATCCAAGATCATAATGCGTGCTGTATCATAGCATACATCGAAGTTCAATGTACGTCCATAGTTCGAAGAGACTGCATAATTACTATTCCTCCGTTAGAATAAGATCCTTCGTATCAGTTATTTTGAGAGCAGTCATCTTTCCGATATCTCAGTCTTTTTTTCGGAACTGACATGTGGAATCGCCCATATGTCTAAAATTAGTATGCTACTAATATTTAGCGCACAAGACCCAGAGTCATCGATTGCGCTGCCCTTGATCCCGCATGTTTTGACTTCTCACAGCATATTCGGTGCTGTGGCACGTCACAAGTCTGATTGCTCCGTTTGCCTCTGATCCTGAAGTCGTCATTACATCAAGAGCTGCAATGGAGCGCTGCGTGGCGTCCAATGACACCGCTTAAGGAGATTTGCCGTTGATTATTGGAGAGCCGTGAGCGAAGTGTGCCATTATTTAATCAAGAATGGGCTCGTCGATTTCAGAAACTGGACAGGAAGCAATGGCACGATATAGCTTCTTTGCAGAACTGTAGGAAGGCCGTCGAAATAAAATGTTCACTTTGATCTACTTACTGGCGAACAAAGCGGTGACATGAGAATGGCCAAATGGGGTAGCTTTGCAATGGCGACAGTCATTTATGGATGTCGTTGCGTTTCCCTGCCGGAATGGAAATAAGGCACAATTTTGGTGTCTTCAACTCGAAGAGCTTTCGTCATGCCCCATTATTTCTTCATCTTGGAAGCAAAACATTTAATGAAACGGGCTAAAAGAAGGCAACGAACATTATCCCAGTGGGGATCCTTCATATCCCACTATTAATAAGGCTAACCGTAAGCATGCAAACTTTCACTGCATGCAATCGTTGTATATAAATATATATATATATATATATATATATATATATATATATATATATATATATATATATATATATATATATATATATATATATATATATATATATATATATATATATATATATATATATATATATATATATATATATATATTCATATATATATGTATATATATATATTGATAATAGTGTTTCTGGGATGACCCTTTTTTAAAAACAATTCATGAGCTTTCGGAGCTCTTAGCGGCTCCGTCGTCAGATGGTATATTAAAAGAGAAGAAAATTAAGGTTTTCAACAAAATTTCAAACAGGACACGAGCAGTGAGGAATGCGGCACTTCAATGCAGCATAACACGACAGGGACTGTAAAACAACACACTTGAAAACTCCCACGTAGTAAAAAACGGTACTATAAAATACATCACAATTTACATCCCTAATTCTCCCCCACCCCTCCCCCAAGACTACTGCTCGTCAATATTAGCCACTCTCCAGATGGTCGACCATTCTAAACCCCTATCCCGATTTAGCTCTGGTCGCGACTTTCTAATATGGTAAGATTCTAACAGTTTCCTTTTCCTAAACTGTGTTTCACGTCCCACAATCTCCACATCTTTCCAATTGATATCGTGCCGAGTATCTACAGCGTGTTCGGCAACTGCGGACTTTTCGGGTTGGGCCTTGGAGAGAGCGTTCCGGTGTTCCTTCGGGCGCTTGTCCAGCGGCCGACCACTCTCGCCAATGTACGTTGCGTTGCATTCGCATGTTAGGCGGTATATGGTTCCCGAGTTTTGTCCCAGATCTCTTCTGTCTTTGAGACGTTGGCACAGTCTGTTTTTTAAAGATTGGCCAGACGCATGAACGATGACAACTCCCAGGGGCCTCAGACGACGTTCCAGGCGCTGTCCAACGCCCGGGTAATATGGAACTGAAATATATATCAGCCTGTTATCCGTTTTCCTTTTTCGGTCTTTGTGTTTTCGTGCAGCAGACGAAGCGCTTTTCTTTCGATAGCCGTTAGCGGCGAAGATCTTGTGGACAGTACAAACTTAATGCTGTCCTCGTCGCATATTTTTCGGGCCCTTTCAGCAAGACAGCGCACGACAACTTGCTTCACCCTTTGGGGGTGATTCGACTCTTGCCGCAGGTAGACGTTGGTGTGGGTGGGCTTCCTGTATACGGAGGTTTGTAGTCGCCCATCAGTTTTTTGTAAGTTGACATCGAGGAAATGAAGACATCCATTTTTTTCTAACTCCATGGTGAACTCGATTGATGGTCCGATGCTGTTGAGGTGATCGAGGAACTTGTCGAGATCTTCGAGTGGGTACTGAGGTATGCACGTCGTCGACCTGACATTGTGCTCGCGGCCCGTTTTGGGGTACAATGTCAGGTCTTGTCATAATGACATCACAAACTCGATTGCAGGTACTGCTTTCCCGCCTGAACTGTTGCTTCTCATCCTACACAAACCAACACTGACAGGTCAATCAAGCTGTATTCATTCCAGGGAGGTCAGTGTCTACCGCGTGGCATCAAGTAAAACATACTGGGTACGACATAACACGAGATATATTATTATGTGGTATATACGAAAGTGTAGGTCCGTTTTTGGAGTTCCTCCTAGAAATGTAGAATGTGATGTTTGTTTCTGTTAACATGTGACGTTTGTTTGTTTGTTTATTGGGTGGTTTACGAAACACTGTATGCACAATCACGGCTAATGACGCCGCCCACACTGTTTCGCCAGTGAATTGGGAAATGTCCCGAGTGGTGCGGGTGTTGAACCCGGGATCTTGGTATTCAAAGCTCAACACCTTAACCACTCGGCCACCCCGCCCCATTAGCATGTGACGCATTGCTTACCGAATCAAAACGACAATTTTGCATCTTCCTCAAGGTCAAGTGAGGTGATCTCACCAGAACACCTCACTTGACCCGAGAATAACAAGTGTGGAGTGGGGAAAAAAGCCCCCTCAGTGACTCGTGTGAGTGCAAATATCCCAGAGCTGTTGGATTAAAACCGTTCAGCGGATTCGCTGAGTGCCAGTGTGACATAAGTCGCAGTCCCGCCATATACATCAGGTAGCGGGCTGTTGATGCCAGTTGACATCACAATCGCTCGATAGACGAGGCGAAAGTGGTGCACGCCGCCCCAGTCTGTCAGGTCGGCGACAACGTGTCGCCGCGAGCGTGTGTTCTGTCAGGTCGGCGACAACGTGTCGCCGCGAGCGCGTTCTCTGTCAGGTCGGCGGTAGGCACCGAGTGCGGCCTCGTCCACCGTGACGCGCCCACGGCGGTACGCACCGAGTGCGGCCTCGTCCACCGTGACGCGCCCACGGCGGTAGGCACCGAATGCGGCCTCGTCCACCGTGACGCGCCCACGGCGGTAGGCACCGAGTGCGGCCTCGTCCACCGTGACGCGCCCACGGCGGTAGGCACCGAGTGCGGCCTCGTCCACCGTGACGCGCCCACGGCGGTAGGCACCGAGTGCGGCCTCGTCCACCGTGACGCGCCCACGGCGGTAGGCACCGAGTGCGGCCTCGTCCACCGTGACGCGCCCACGGCGGTAGGCACCGAGTGCGGCCTCGTCCACCGTGACGCGCCCACGGCGGTAGGCACCGAGTGCGGCCTCGGCCACCGTGACGCGCCCACGGCGGTGCGAACCGAGTGCGGCCTCGTCCACCGTGACGCGCCCACGCGTCCACAGCGTCACACGTGGCCGGAAATAGAGCATGACGTCACACGGGCACCGTGCGGCGGGCGGTGTTTGGAAGTGTTTACAACGGCCGGACTGTCAGTTGCCTTGTCAGCTTGTTGGATGTCGTTTTGACAGAGCTGACTCTCGGGATTTCTGCGTTACCGTGCCCGTGTGACTTTGATGTTGTCGAAGTCTTCGATCGTGTTAGTCGGGCAGTTTTTATTCACCAAATACCGGTAGAGGGTGGGGGAGGGGTTGCGAATTCGGGCTCACCCTGTCCTTTTTCGCCTGTGGTTCCCTGAAGCTTTGGATAGGAGCGTGAAACTTTGTGAAATTTTATAACTTTCGTTTTTCTACTTCGTGTCTAAATGTTAGTTTCATAACTATATGGCTGGAGAGATTCGACTCCAAGAGCGAATATTATAAGGTACCTCCGAAATAATTTTGGGAAAAACTTAGGAACACCACATGCATCTGAATATTTGCATTGCTTTGTTGTCCAGCGGATTATAATTTAGAATTGAACAATTCATGCTGTCTTGCTTGCCTACGAAAATGCTTGGAGCCTAATCCGGGCGAATCCAGAGGAAAGAGTTAGTTAGTTAGTTATTTGGGCTTCAGGGCGCGTCGACAACTATGGCCATATTGCGCCCATAACTCAGATATTCATTGAAATACGGTTGGTGAAAATGTCAAGCTTCTCATTGTGGGCACCGCTTAAGTGGTGCTATTGTGCTGTATATTTTACATGTAATGCATATCAGTGAGGAGTATACATTGCCGAGATCGATACACCAGAAAGAAAGTCAATCAGCTGTCCTGGTTGGACATAGCTAGACATGTCAGACAGAATATCACTAAGTGAGTCTACCAGTGAAAATCCAAAGTGACGTCTTTGCTCGTCAGCATAAAGAGGACACGAGATCAAAGCATGGCGAACTGTCAGTGGCCAGAGGAAAGAAAAACGTGGCAACATGTGACCTGTTTTCTTTCTTGGGGACCCTGTCTCCATAAAATATGATGCAAGGTGCATTTCCTAAAGTTGGCTTGCCTTCAGATTTAAATTTCATCGCCACTTACACTGATATATTGCACATATTGTTTCCTTGCGGATAGTCTTCTGGAACTATATTCCGGTATGCAGACACCATAGGCGGCGGGCCGCCGCGGCAAGCTACGGGCGACGCCCCCGACACGCCGGCGGCGTCGCTGACCGACCGCCATTGATGGCGGTCGGGCCCGGAACCATTCGGCCCCAACGCCAAAGTTACAGGCAGATTTTCATATTTGAAGCGATAGGCGATGTGCCTGGCATGATTTCCACCGCCAATGGAGTTGAGGCTGACAGATTCCCTCGATATTGTTTAAGAACTTCTCGCTCATGGGCATTGAATGGAAATAATGTATCTACAACCGTTAAATTTCCTTACACAATTTTGGCGCGGCAGGGCCGATGTTGCTCTGGGCAACAAATGTCGACGCTTGACGCGTATTGAGCCATGCCAGAACCTCAATAATGCCTGAAAGCTTCATGTCAAAATGTGAAATACAGGGTTACACATGTATATAAATGGTCGAGTATGGCATCAGAAAGCAGATGATTTTATGCCGGTTTAGTGCAGTCCATGGGAAATTAATTAGCTAATGTAGAGCATCCGATATATAATTTAAATGAATACGATGTGAGAATGTGACACACAAACTGGAATTGAGTGCAAAAACGGCAGGGTTAAACTTCATGGAAGCTATTCAAGATGATACCGAAATGAAGCACTTTCGATTTTTGTTTTGTTAAGAGCATTGGAAATTGTGAGCACATTGGACAGAAGCTGTAATACGCAATTTTATTACAAGAAGCTGAGTGACCAATTGCTCCCATTTCACGTTATGGGCAAAGTGACAGGGTGAAATGATTTGACAATAAAACGAACTACTCATCATGAGAGGGCTTGTTTGAATGTTGTTCAAATTTCCCCATTGGAAACTACTTTCACCTCCTGTAGAAACTAGAATATGGCATGAATCATAGCAAGCTCACTTTGGTGTTGTTCCTTCACAAACGCACCACCAGAGCGACGCCACCGGTATTATGTCCGCTCATGACGCCTAACGAAAATAAATCGCACACAGTGGCGGAGCCCGGCTATTTTCCTAATGACCAATGCTTGTGGTAGTTTTCCCACTCTGGCCATTCGGGATTCTCTCTAATCTGGCGACACCTCTGATAAAGAAAACTTCACGGTAAGTGTTGACATGATGTATGCATGACAAAAATAATAGGTAGTTGTGGCACTGACTGCGAAGAAGGACCAGCCACAAAGAACAAATGATAACCATCCATCTCCCTGGCTACGCCATTGACTGTTTTACGTGCACATGTATGGCCAGCAAATGGTGCCTTGCATCATGAAGAATGATTTATGTCCATCTATGAACAATTTTAGATATGTTAAATACAAACACAATCCCAAACTATTTTCATCTATTCCCCTCCTCCCATTTTTTTTTGCCTCCTGACCTCGCCCTTGGGAACACTGTTGACATGTTGTATTTCGAAATGTTTATATGAGAGCAGTAGAATTCGCTTAAACTATGGAGCTTGGAACTCGGCCCGATATGTTCCGAGATTTCAGAGGAGTGGCGGTCCGCACCCACTACAAATTCAGGCCTAAGCGTGCCCTATCATTATTGGGTTAAGAACAAAGATGGCAAATACCAAAAACAATTGGAACTGAGGACCCGGACAGGTCGGTCTGATGCGACCAAGCCCTGTTGGGGCCGGATCAAACCCGCTGATACCCGGTCGGAAGACCAGCTCTTTAATAAGCACATATATTTTTGCACATAAAGTAGTATAATTGCTTTTTTAATTAATTTCATCCAGGCAATCCACATCACTTTGGAAAGCCTCGTTCACTGCCAGAACGTGTATTGAAAATAAATCCCTAATCGATACTTATTTTTCCAAATTGAAATGCATTGATGGCAACATCATGATGGTTGCACAACAATATTTAGAACACACAGGCTGATACCCATTACTTACAGTCATCAATCAAGGAAGCAGCACAATGAAGACTAGGTACGTAGAACCAAGCTCTGAATCATTCAGTTTTCGACCATCCGTAGAATGTTGCATCAGGTTTTAATAAGCACACCTTACCACTGCCAAATTCTCATACCAAACAGCAATATATATGAGCCTTCAAACATGATGGTATTTGAAGTGAACTAGTTATTTCCCTACCTATTTTGAGCTACATGTGTGATAAAATACCTTCTTTTGTACTATTTGTGTCTTCTACTATAATGCTATAATGCCTATTTTGCCTCTATTGCGGGTGCATGCCTAGATACTTGTGGAATGACCATATATATGTATTTTACTATATGATAAAAATAGGACACGTAGAATGGAGAGACATCAGAAATGGATACTTCTTGGAATAGCTACATAGACCACAAAATAGCACGGTAACAGCAAAATATTACACATGTAGTTTATTTAATACACGATAAATTACAACCCATACATAAATGGCCTGCCTAGCTTTTGCCTCGTGCGTTACGTTCACCTTCAGCCTACACTCTGATTACAAGGCTTATTTCGTTGCAACTGTGAACTGCCTGGCTAAGGTAATATATCATGTAACAATTAATGATTAACATGCACAGCAATAAAGTCGCAAAACGCCAGGTAAGTAGTTACTTAGCAATGCCCTTAAATTACGGTGGAAGCGCATGACGATCATTAAGCAAGGATGGTTGAAAAGAAGGTGGCATACAATCAGCCACAATAATGCTACCATCGGCTGGTGAGGTAATACAATTATACAACGTGATTCCCGTGGACAGCTTTGCTATGTGATATGGTTGCTTGTGAATCAATTTAAACTATTTATGTATGATTTGAGTTAATTTATCTTGTTCAAGCGTCATTCTGCTAAACTGCATTCAACTTTGTGGAATTACCTTTCCTGCCCTTTTACCTTATGACGTCACAAGCTTATTAACATCATAAATCAAGAACGAAGCTTGGGGGAAGGGCTTGGCATTGATTAGGCGTTAATGGCGCATTAACATCATCATGGAATGAATTGTTGTGGCACAGGTTCCGAATGTCTAAGGGTCAGAATGTATAGCAAGCACGAAGTGGTCTGTGAAACGATGATCGACCTGAACAGGAATCGTTTTAAATCATTGAAGCCGATATTGGTAAAACATTTTCAGAATGATATGTATTAAATGCACCTGCCTGAATTACGTCCCGCCAATACGCTTAAATTAAATAATCTTACCTCGCTTTGTCCTTTGTGTTAAGTTAAATGGCTAAAAAGAAGAAGATATCGAAGATTGCGTTTACATGTCAGGGAATGCCTTCAAGGAATCCCTGAATGGTTAATAGTAACGGTGGTAGTATTCCCTGAATGGTGGTATCCCTGAATGGTGGTGGTGGTAATTAATAAGAGATAATTATGCTGTTGGGGCTATGGTTCTCGTTGATTTATTCGATGAATGATGCTATTCCAAGGTCGAGTTTGCTATGAATGCATTCACTTGGTAATGCGGTCCTTTACAGTTAACACCAGATTATCTTAATATGAAGGAGTGTCGTATGAAAACTAAAACTGCGCAGCAACCGGTAGTGCGGCAGGCAGTCTGATCATTAAATATCATCAAACATTAAATTAGTACTGAGGAGGATGTAGTGCGAAGCTTGAAGAATGAATAATGAGTTTTGAAGAATGGATCTAGTATTGAATGAGGAACAGCATGGATGTGGTGTACAGCATGCTGCAGACTGGTTGAATATGAATAAATCAAACTTCGTCTTTGGTGGCAATTTCGCTGTCTTTCGATTAGGACGGGAAGTATTAAGCTGTGCATTTTAAGAGATGCATAGTTTTGGAAGTCTGCTGTAACCATGGAAGCCTGTCAATATAAAAATATATATTCTGTAGAGAATGCATCTTTTTCCCATTGCATCGTCATTAACCAAATTTAATGAAAGTGAGGTAAATTGCTGATACAACCATGCACCAGAAGTTATGAAGTTGGTGTATAAGCTTAATACAATTTGCCACAATGTTAGTCTGGTGTCATGTATATATTGATTTGCATTTTAGCCTGTTCCCAGCCATATTCTACTGTTTAATATCCGGTGAAACCAACTTGTTTTTTTCGCCTTCGTTCCGGTTGCAAGTCTTACGTTTGAACGCTGCATATTATGAGCATATTTGGGCTATCAAGCAACATCATTGGTAATATGTTATTTTCAGCAATTAACATATCAAAAATAGTTGAAATAAGTATTTATCATCGAAGTGTTCAATGTGTATGACAAGCTTGCTGGCTGGAATGCTGAGAAGTGCCTCACACGATGGATGATGATTAACATCATTAGGCTTCTTTTCATAAAGTTTTTTTTATGAAATAAAATGAACTGAGAGTCTGGTTGAAAGATCGGCATATATGCCACGACCGGTCAAAAATTCAGCCGGTCCTGACTGGGCTTTCTGACCGTGATGTCGGTTCTTACATTTGCCACCACTAGGTAGGAACCCATGAAAAAAAAACTGAACCATGAGCCGATCAGCCTTTTGCCGATCATCACATTTGAAGCATTGGAACCTACGGGGAATTTTGAAACATATTGCCAGTCGGTCAGCCGAGAGCAAATCAAGCCTGTCTACCGCGATCACGCCTCACACACCGTCTGTGTAGCACCGCTGAAAGACAGAGTGATCAGCCCTCACACACCTTTTGTGTAGCATCACTGAAAGACAGAGTGACCACGCCTCACACACCTGCATAGCATCACTGAAAGACAGAGTGACCACGCCTCACGCACCTTTTGTGTAGCATCGCTGAAAGACAGAGTGACCACGCCTCACACACCTTTTGTGTAGCATCGCTGAAAGACAGTGCACGTTCTGTTTGGACGGCGCATAATCGCGCTATCTCGCCGCGACAGCCGCGGCATTTTGCAGCCGTTCATCGAGTCGCACCCCCGTCCTCTGGCAGGCGGCATACATCGAGTCGCACCCCCGTCCTCTGGCAGGCGGCATACATCGAGTCGCACCCCCGTCCTCTGGCAGGCTGCATACATCGAGCCGCGCCCCCGTCCTCTGGCAGGCGGCATACATCGAGTCGCACCCCCGTCCTCTGGCAGGTGGCATACATCGAGTCGCACCCCCGTCCTCTGGCAGGCGGCATACATCGAGCCGCGCCCAGGTCCTTCGGAAGGCGGCATACATCGAGCCGCGCCCAGGTCCTTCGGCAGGCGGCAGACTCCCTTCGGGCTGCGCTGATCGCTCACATAGAGCAACACCGCAGGCCTGTTGCACCTGATACACATTTGAGCGCTAAAGGTCGCGTGAAAGTTGAACTTTTCACTGACGACGACGCATCCGTAGCGCTGTATTTAGTAAGCGATAACTAATATGTGCAATGGCCAACAGAAACGCATCTGCAGTTATACTATTGTATCAGGCATAGTAGGATGTGTCGTCATGAACCCCTTCTCCCCAAAACATGCCGTTCCTGTTACTTTGGCGTGAAAAATGCAACAAAAAAGGTACCAACAGTTTTGTCCACGGTAAAAACGCAGACTGCGCCAGCCCATCGAATATTCACCCTTCGCTAATGCATTACGCGATGCTGCCACCTACCGGCGAAATCGCGACTTTGTTACTTTTGGGCCAAAAAAAAGAAAACAAGGGCGTATAGAATCCTCATTACGAGACCGTTCCGTTGGGACTGAGGTAGTTAATGCGAGTGTTATAGGCAACGCCGCACTCGATGGCAAGAACGCATTACATACATAGTAGAACGCCACTCCCTCCCTCACATGCCTGCCGACTTGGCAACTTATCCTATGATATATCTCTGGTCGTTAACAATGACCAGTGAAATCCAACTAGTCCGTGCACCGTGAGATATAGCTGGAGTTCACGGTGTCAGATTGCGTCCGGAGATACGCGGTCAGCGGTGCCGGCGCCGCGTGCCGGCTCAGTCGTCTGCTGGTGCCCCCTGCGTTGGAGACCAGGCGCGGGGAGTGGTCTGTGCTGCGTGGAAAATGCTGGCTGTTTTTGTTTATTGTGAACAACGATGGCGTCGAGAAGCAAAAGTGCACATTACGTCTGAGGACAGCCATGTCGTCTACCCACGAACAAGCTGCCAATCAATCGAAACATGTCAAACCACGTCAGAGTACGGATCAACAGCACTGCCGCTACGAAATCGAAGCTCGAGCAAATTTTTTTTCTCGCTTTCGTGCTCCGACTGGTTAGTAAGGAAGTGATGTTTATGTGGCGAAGTAGAGAGGTTCTCCGGAGCGGGGAAAAAGCGGTTCTTCGCAACACCGTTTGAAATGGCACGCTGTCGGTGCAGTTCTCGGGGAGCTGCCGATGTTCACGTGACGCCAAAGTGTCTTCTGTAAAGTTCAAGTTTCTGAAGGGCCAGCGATTGCCGAGGAACATGGCCATTGGCACGCTTGACGCGCAGGAGACAGCCCAACGTCAATTGGCTGAAGACAGACAGCGGCGAGCGGAAGAACGGCAGTTTGAAGATGAGCACATGCAACATGATCAATCAGCCTCCACAGAGCTGGAACGATCGCCCGAGCTAGATGAGCTGTCCGGGACGTCAGGAACCGGGTATGCAATCTGCGTCATCCTCAACCGTTGGCAGCTCCATGGACGAAGTTGTTCCGTCCGATAGGCATAAAGACGACCTGAGTGATGTTGCACTGGCCGCTGACAGGTACGGCATATCAAATCGTGCCGTGGCTGCTATATGCAACGGCTTCGAGTCGACATCGACCGAATCACACCATAAAACACAACACTGGTAGTGGACGCCAAAAAGGTGTGGCGGGCCCTACACAACGTGTGAAGTGTCCAAGCCAAGATAAGGGCCGATCGGCTGCATGGTGTAGGGCTCACGTCATTATAGTTTGTGGCAGAAAGGACCTCACCCACGTCCGCCTGGGCAGGGAATGTGAGTCAGAAAGTGCACGTGGTCGTGATAACAGAGCGAGGTGGAGAGTGCATCGACCACTTCTTCTCGCAGTCTGCAAAGTCACTGACCAGTTTGACGAACTTTTGGCGATAGCCTGTGCGTGTGGAGCGAACCAGCTGTGCTGGGCCGTGATGGCACAGCGGTCAACGCAGGGACGTCGGGTGGCATTTGCCGCTTGTATGAGCTGGTGGAGAACAGACCTGCTCACTGGCTCATCTGTCAGCTGCATGGCAATGAGCTGAACCTGCGGCTGACGTTCTCAGAACTCGATGGTGTAGCTACGGAGCCACGATCCGTCACCGGTCCTCTGGGTAGCGCGGCCGCGGTAGCGGTGCACGAGCCACCGGCAGTGAGTGGAGTTTGAAGCGATATGTGGCAACGTCACCGACATGTCGGTAGCGGTGCACGAGCCACCGGCAGTGAGTGGAGTTTGAAGCGATCTGTGGCAACGTCACCGACATGTCGGTAGCGGTGCACGAGCCACCGGCGGTGAGTGGAGTTTGAAGCGATCTGTGGCAACGTCACCGACATGTCGGTAGCGGTGCACGAGCCACCGGCAGTGAGTGGAGTTTGAAGCGATCTGTGGCAACGTCACCGACATGTCGGCCGAGGCAGATCTGAGCTCAAACCAGAAAATCATCTACTCCCTGGCTGTCGGCAGCCAACGAGGCACAGTTCCGCCGGAGGTCGCAAAACTAAAAATTGGACATCTCAGCCATGCAAGGTAATATGACGTAGTAATTAATACTTCGTTCATGTAGCGATCAGCTAACTTTTCTTCAAGCACAATATGAATGTGACTTTAATAGCATTACTTTAAAATCAACGTCAATCATGCGAATATTTGCAACATTTTCATAATTATTGTCTGACTTGCTGACAGATCGCATTTCTCATCGTCGTGCTAACACCGGAAGGTATGAGGACCGATACATTCCTCCATTTAATCTTCATAAATGGTACCACAACTTTGCAAATTTCAGGTGGCTGACTCTGCCCAGTCATCATCTGAAGTATTTCGTTGAATATCTAGCGTGCCATGATGCACCGACCTGGTTCCACATCAAACAGAACAGTACATATGCGGAAGGTTTTCAAAACATTTTCCACAACCTGGAGTTTCTGAGGTCCCTTCCCATCCACGTGCAGGATATTATTCAGACCTGTGACAGAACGCAGCAGCGGCTGGTGCCACCTGGAGGGTGCTGCTGAGCGTGGTGTGCGACGACGACCCGGCTGTCAGAGCTGAGGCCGTGCAGCGCGTCGCACGATGTCGCCTGAAACCACAGGTCGAAATGTCGGCCCTACCAACCACCGACTGCACACTTTCCGGCCCTTCGCTCGTGCCAGCTTTTTCACTGAGTCAACAAGAAGCTGGTAACAAAGCCACCCTTGACGGCTCGTCTGAGTGATTATGATCTGCACGATATCATAGAATCATCTCGGTGCAGGCGGGCATTTTCCGATACAAACTCAGGCTGTAGAGCGGGCTGTCAAAGTAGCTACAGATGCGTCTAGCCTGGTGATTGGCGAGGAGGAGCGACATGGATTCTTCTGCACCCGACTCAAACACAGGAAGCTGATGCCCAGTGTGTCCAGTGAGAGGTACTTCACATTTGAGCCGGAATAGTGCCCGTGACGGTGCCTGCATGCTGTTTGTATTCGAATGTATGGATCGTCGAAGTACTTCAGTGTAGTGTCTCATTGACTGACTTGGGCCAAAGCATTCATCCGATGAGGTATGTGCTTCTGTCCTCCCGTACATGCGTACGTGACCGTATGCTTGCACGACAATGCATTGCCGTTGTCGGTGAATGCCCGTTGCTCACGTACGCTATGTGAATAAACGGCCTAACGCAGCCTAAATTTAATTATAAAATGAACGGATTTGCGGGAATCAATCGTGAGTTAAGTATAGACCAATCGATTTGTCTCGCAATGGGAATTCCAAATATGTTCTCGTTTTCTTGTTTTCGGCTCAAAGATAACGAAATCGCGATTTCCCCGCTAGGTGGCATCATCGCGCCTGATGTTTTGGCAATGGTTGAACATCGGATGAGCTGACGCAGGTTGAGTTTTTATTTTAATGCAAAACTTTTGGCACCACGATTGGTCATTATTTGTCCACACCAAATGTACACAGGAACAACATGTTCTGTAATTGATGACGCACAAATGTATTTAGCACAAATGTACAATGATCTTCAGTGACACCTTGGCTGACGCTGCCTGGTTTGATGTCATGCTAAGAATAACAGTAATACTAGTATTATTACTAAGTAGTAGTATTTTTCTGGTAATGATGCTTCAATATATATATATTTTTATATATATATATATATATATATATATATATATATATATATATATATATATATATATATTATATATATGTATATATATATATATATATATATATATATATATATATATATATATATATATATATATATATATAAATTATCAAAGATAATAATATTAAGAGCATAACTACTAAGAATGAATAATTACTCATACTAATACCTAAAGTACCAATGATAACAGTAGCTATTATTACTTTTAGTGCAATTATACTTTTATATCATAGTTTTTTTATTATATTTTTTTATTTTTGTTCATTTATTTAAATAAAAAAAAATTTAATCCGAGCTATTGCTGGGGTGGCTTTATGACCCAGGGTCCTGTTGCTAAGCAGAGCTTGTTGCGTGAACCCTGGCCCCACCATCCGATCCATGAATTCCAGTTCAACGGCAGAATTTTGGCCGACAGTTTAACGTCAATGCACCGACACGGCCGCCCGGTAGCTCGTCCCCGGCCTTATCGGGCCAGCTGCCAACTGACTCTCCCAGCCGGGTGCTAAACGCGAGCGCGTGAAGCGACTCTAACCCTGTGGTGCCAGGACGGGGGAGACCAATGCATGTCAGCGATCTAACCAACGGAGCTACTGGGGCGGCTATACCTGTTATATTATACCTGTTATACTCATACCTGTTGTATGAGTTCATATAACAATGCTAAGAATATTAATAACAATAATGTTCCTAGTGACAGATATTGTTTTTGTCCTGTTGCCCTTGCATTGCCGCTGTTATTGCGGCGGTCAGCGGCGGCTCATTGACCCGTGTGTGGCGGCCGGCAGGTGCGGCTGTGAGGAGTGTATGACGTCACACCAGGAGGACTCGCTGCGCCACAGTCGGTCCCGCATCAACTCGTACCGGGCGCTGGCCAGCCCGTCGCTGATCGCGCTCAGCAGCAAGGACCCGATTCTGCAGGCGTTTGAGCTGAGCTGGGAGCTGAGGCGGCTGAGCGTGCTGGAGCACGAGTTCAAGACCGACTACCAGGTCAGGCTCTGTAGCTGCATGTCGCCGGTCCCCGGTGAACTCGAGCGGAGCTGAGGTCGGGTCAGGTCAGGGCTCTGTAGCTGCATGTCGCCAGTTCCCAGTGAACTCGAGCGGAACTGAGGTCGAGTCAGGTCAGGTTTGGTCAGGTCAGGTCGGTGGTGGCTGCGATGAGTGGATATGGGGATGAAGATTTCGGACAAATGCCGGGTGAGATGCAAACAAGACTGCTGGCAGGATATTAATGGCTCATGCTGATGGATTGTAGATGCTGGCAGGATATTATGGGTCATGCTGATGGATTGTAGATTTGTATGCTTTCAAGAGCGCAGTCGTCTCCTTCAGGTGCGCGTCCAGTGTTAATTTTGCCCCTCAATTAAGTCCCCCGATTTGCGTTCTCTAATTTGTTTTCCCGGCTGAGGTTTTTCAGCCGGGAATCACAGTCGCAGTCGTCACCAACAGGTGCTATTTTCCAACCATGCGCAGTGGTCACCAACAGCCGATATTCTCAATCCATGAGCAGTCTTCGCCAGCACCTGTTTTCCAACCATGCACACTGGTCACCGACAGCCGATGTTTTCCAACCATGCACACTGGTCACCGACAGCCGATGTTTTCCAACCATGTGCAGTCGTCTCCATCAGCTGATATCGTCAAGCTTGTGGCAATCACCTGTAGCAGCTGCGGGGGAGCTCGAACTGCCATCGTTGTCGGCGGGTATTTAAACTTCATACCGCACTGTCTTTATCTGGAACATCCACACGATTGCTTGGGAAGTCTTATTCTATCATATTATGTCAATATCCACACGTGCTTTTTGCGAGAATTGTGATGCCGATCCATCACTCCGGCGCTATTTACCGTAGCACTGGAACATTATGCACCACCAGAACAATTACCCACCAGAACATTATACAAGCCCATGCCAAGGCACAATGCATACCGATTCAAAAACACTGTGTAGACCGCAAACAACCCAAAGACATAATAACATACACACCGTCATTTAATTTCATATTCAATGTCATACACCCCGGAACACTTTACAGGCCCACGCTGGAACACCATGCAACACCGTACGATAACATCACGCTAGTTCGTAGTGAAACGCCGCGTCAGAATGCTACACAGATGGCCAAAACAGGCCCACATGGATGTCTACTAGAGCAACGCAATGCTTCCAGCCGGACCGGGCCGCCCTGTGGCCAGGCCTCAAATCATGCCAATCTGGTCGGATTATACTGGTCGGATATTGTGTCCGCTATCAGTCTAAACACGCTGCGCCTCCACTCTGACCCACAGGCGATAGCGCACCCTCGTCTCGCTGACGAGGCCCGGCTTTTTCTTGCGCACGAGACTTGAATCGTCTCGTTTGCTGGAACAAAACCGCGCTTCCGCTAACCAAATGGAGGCTGCAAATGGTTGTGCCGGAGTCGCTCGTTACCGGCGCCACAACGGTCGACTGTTCCCGCTAAGAAGATGGAGGCTGCTCTCTACCGGGGGTGGGGGCACAACGGTCGACTGTTCCCGCTAAGAAAATGGAGGCTGCTCTCTACCGGGGTGGGGGCACAACGGTCGACTGCGCCGCTCGCTGCCGGCCCCAGCCGTCCGGCCACTCTGAAGCCGTTCTCGGCGGCGACAAGTAACATCGGGGACGAGGATAACCAGCCAGTTAGCGGAGCGTTGGCGCTCTAGGCCCGTTCGTCCATCGGTGATCAGTGTGACAAGCGAAGAACTTTGAAGAAGTGACCTTGCCTTCAACGATCTAGGGTATGGCCGTGTTCAATTTAACTATTTCCACGAGGAGGAGGGCCCTCGGCGTCGTCGGGGTTTATATGTGGAAATCCCTTAGTCTGGCCAATTTGGTGCCGGCCACGAATTCCGAGATGGTAATGACTGATGTTTGAGCTTGGGCTGAGAGGCTTTCATGCTTCGAATAACAGTAATCGTTTCCGTTAGCTGACATACGGATGATGTAGCTACGTGGAATCTACCCGCTATTATCGATAACACTGAGTCCCTAGTTGGGAAGGAATTAGCTCTGAATGTGCAAAATGAGGAGCGCTCATTTTAGCTCAGCTGAGGAATTGAAATGGGGATGGGATGTGAGTTGGAGCGGGACATGGGTCCTTCACCTCATAAACATTAGAAGGAATAGGAAGCATCAACTCAGACTGAGACACAGAGTAACATGGCGTAACATGGCTCCACCGTGAACGTCCTTGGGTAGGAAAATGATCTCTCCGCTCCTGATATTCGATAGCAGAGTTCCTTGAATTGTAAGATGAAAGCAAATGGAGGCGAAAGCAGTTTTTCCTTACTGATGTTCGGATGAATATCAGAAAGGCAATACATTTGTCTTCAAACTGCAGACCTCCCGTATGTTCTCACATAAGAATAAGCAAAGAAAACCTATACAGCATCATGCATAGTTGGCAGTATGTATTCGATTTATGTCAATGATTTGTGGAATTAACATAATTTGTATAATTTGTAGATTTGTAGAATAAGTGGTCCACAAAGTTTTTGCCGTTTTTAGACGTTGCCAACCGAATGTCGGTGTGCCGGGTTGTGGCGAATGTCGAGGTGTTGGGTTCTTACGAAGGCAGTGCCTGTCGGGGTGCTGGGTGTCGGGGTGCCGGGTGTCGGGGTGTCAGGTGTCGGGGTGCCGGGATGTCGGGTTGTGGCGAATGCGGTGCCCGTCGGAGTATGGGGTGTCGGGGTGTCAGGCCGTGGCCAACGCACTGTCCGTCGGGGTGTCAGGTGTCGAGTGTCGGGGCTTCTGTTTGTGGTGAAAGCAGTGCCGGTTGGGGTGTCGGGTGTCGAGTTGTGGCAAATGTCGGGGTGTTTGGTGTCGGTTGTCGGGGTGTCGGGTTGTGGTGAAGGCAGTGCTCGTGGGGGTGTCGGGTGTCGGCGTGTCGGGTAGTGGCAAAGGTCTGGGTGTTTGGTGTCGAGGTGTCTGGCTGTGGCGAAGGCCCGTCGGAGTGTCGGGTGCCGAGATGTCGGGTTGCAGCGAAGGCAGTGCCCGTCGGGGTGTCGGGTTGTGGCGAATGTCGGGGTGTTGGGTGTTGGGTGTCGGGGTGTGGAGAAGGCAGTGATCGTCGGGTTGTCGGGTGTCGGCGTGTCGGGTAGTGGTAAAGCCCGTCGGGGTGTCGGGGTGTCGGGTTGTGGCGAATGTCGGGGTGTTGGGTGTTGGGTGTCGGGGTGTGGAGAAGGCAGTGGCCGCGAGCTTGGCCGTGTTGCCCCGTGGCACCACAGGCGTAAGTCGATTTCCAGGGAGAAAACGTCGAAAGGGAATCACTCGGTGTTGTATTTCACTTACTGCCGAGACGAGCAGCACAGAAATTCCCCAGGAAGGCGGTGGGCAACCCATGCCATATCTGTGGTCGATTTTCAGGAGCTGCGGAAGCGCTGCCAGGACTTCGCCACGGCGCTGCTCGACCACACGCGCAGCTCGTACGAGCTGGAGGTGCTGCTCAACCACGACCCGAGCGGACCGGCCTTCGAGCACGGCGAGAGGATGCACCTCAGTCGGCTGAAGCTGGCCATCAAGTACAAGCAGAAGAAGGTGAGCACTGGCTGTCCGGCGGCGCACGAGCCGGCTGTTCAGCTCCGACGACGACGCGGTGTTAAAATATTGACTTCTCGTTAGGTGTGAGATGTCGAAACGAGTACAGGAGGATGTCGAAATCGCCATGGAAGTAATGGAATTTAAAATATTGTTAAGTCCAGCAAACCCAGTTTTGAGACAATTGCATACATACCACCGTTCCCGTTTTCAACGTTTTGAAGGGTATCTGATTTGGGGATACCGATATCAATGATAACGATACAAACGCCTATGCTGTAAACTGGCACTGTATAACATAGCACATCATAGGCAATCCCTTCACCTGTAATTATGCTACGGGATGTTCGCTATCACGATCCAGGATTCGTTATGGTCAGCAAAAGTATGATACTTGTAAACGAAATGCAGTTAGAAACGAGGCATGCATACTTCACAAACACCCACCAAGAAGCACGATGTTGACACTTTTTTGGGAAGGATGTCGATTCAGTGTTCAGTAAGTGGTATATTCCACATGATCTTTTTGTCGTCGAGTGAGAATGAGTGGGTGCCTCGCCGAAAACGACAGAGCTGATAAGTCGAGTGTGTTAGCGGCCCCGATTTCCTGTGTGATCAGCATCGCTCATTGCGAATGTTGAACATTTACCAGGCAGATTAGTAGTCATTGAAAACGGCTGGAGCCCAAGTTAACACGCGCCCTGGAGGGCCTCTGAGAATTACGCGCACTGGAGGGGGGGCGGATTCCGCCCCCCCTAAGATCTCGGCTCCAATAAAGCTGGAGGAACGAAATTCGCAGGGTGGATGGGTACGGTAGTGAACTCTATTGTGTGCAATTTTCGTGACCTTAGGTCAATATCTTTTCAAGGTCAAATAAGGTCAGATTGGCAAAATTTTCCGGTTTTGCATGGCTTGGCTTGTCATCGTTATGGATCGCTGTGATTGTGTTTAAATGCTCAAAAATGGGCATCAATGATGTTTTGGACATTACTAATGATGCAATGCAGATGCTAGACCCAACATTTGACCTCAGGTCACCTATATTGCACCACTTTATCAGGTCAGTTACCTGTTCCAGTTACCGGAACCGGCCGCCCGCCCGACTGCTCCGTCGGGCAGCTCGGAGCAATCGGCTTCGTGAAGAAGGGAGTGAAGTACATGAATAAAGTATGGAAACGCAATGACAAACAGTACAAATGACAACCAGTAGTGCATTTATGGCAACATTCCAGTTGATCAAGTTTGGTTCCATTAACCTGTCATGAACTTGACCTGACTTGACCTTGGTGACCTAACATGACCTTGAAACTATACAGCATATCAATATGCATCAAACAAGTCGCTAGTGTTGCCTAGAACACTTCCCTTTTGTCAGTATACTGGAAGCGCATCAGCGCCGATTTTTGTGGTCTGGCGATATAACATTTTTTTACTTTAGCGGCCCCTAACTTGAAAAATGTTCGGCCGATTTCCATCTTTCTTGCTTTAAACAACGCGCCGTTCATTTCTAAACAGGTACACCGAAAATCGCGTATATCGACCGGTAAAATTTGCAGTTATTTGCGAAAAACCGGAGGGGTGGGCGGATTTCGCCCCCCCCTCCAGTGCGCGTGTTAAGCCAAGTTAAGTCAAGTTAATGTGTCGGCTTCCGAATGCGTTCTATCTGGAGACAGTCCAGCTCGTACTATATTCATACATTTTACAACCAACACCTTGTTTTTAAGCCCACGCCCATTACCAGGATTACAATAGCCATCTTAAATTGAATTTTTGTACTCGCATGGAATTTCAGCGACAGATTCGTAGCTAAGCCAGCTCTTCATATTTCAGGGGTCATTCATTCTCCTTTCGCTTTTTTCCATGACGAAGCATATCTGAAGTTGAGAAATGGACCACGAGAGAATGAGGACTCTGAGTTCCCCTCCCCACAACCCCTATCAGGCAGCACGCAGTGCTTCTCGCTAATGCTCCATCTTACTACGCTTTTATATCCAATGAAGGCATCAAGCCCCCGCTCCCCTCAGGTAATTGCTGGGCAAAACACCTGGCTTACAGAGGTAAAAATCCAGAGGACAGCCAACTTGATATGCCCTTGGAAGCCAGGCGCATGATTGAATAATTTCAAGCCGAAGCATTTAATTTCATTAATTTCCGTTCCGTGACAAAAAAATCACACATTTCCTGTCACGTTTTTAGTTTTTGCCAGCTCGTGTAGGTAGCCCATCCACAGATATATGGTTGTGAATCAATGGGTCGTACCCAAGGTTCGGCTGCCAGACTGTTATCGTTATGCCATGGTAACATTGATAAAGCTGGAATCTTTTCGGCATGACACGAAAGAGCAGCACCGAACTTGTAGCTTTGAAAAGATAATGATTGCGAATATCTTTAAAAAAATATACTAATGCAGGATTTCATTACTACGAAGTGAAGTAGCCTTTGTGCGCTCGTATTGGCATCTCCGAATTATCTTCGGAGTCGGAATCTGTGCGTTGGTGTGCTCCATATTTCTCCCGCAACATACAAATATCAATATATATTGTATGCCAACTGGCATGATCAGCGTATGGAGCAATGCATGATGTGAGGGAAGATGACTCACCGTGTAAAGTATGCACGCGCTCTAATGCTCCTGCCAAAATAACGGTGGTGTTTACCATATGAATTCCATCCCATTCCTGGCCCGGAACGTGTCGCAGTCTGCTCTAAATGTGTGAATACTGGACGTGTATCAGGGTGGGGGAGCGGGAGTGATGCAGAGATGAAGACGTTCGAGGAGGGTGACGGGCCGTCAGTTCCGTTCAACAGCCGGCTGCCGCACGATTTGAGTGGTTCCCGCTCGTCCGCCGAGTGCGGCAGGCAATCAATGGGCGACGATTGATGGTGCGGTGGCACCAATTGAATGCCACCTACAACGTGGATCGCAGATTAGTCTTCTCGGCCCAGACAAATGGCCGGCGATCCGCGAGCGAAATGGTGGCCGGGTTTAGCGCGGCGATCCATTACTTGGAGGCTGAGCGGAGGCCATCTTCCTCCTTCTGAGGATGTCAGACGGCGCACCGTCTGGCAGCACGCCGCAGGCCGGCTGACGTCATGGCTGGGCGACACCATGTGGCACCCCGTCTTGAATTTGTGTCTGGGGTCATGTCAGTGGCCTACCGTCATCGCCAATATGGGACCATTTTGGGTCAAGGTGACTTGTTGTAATATGTATGCTTTCCTAACCACGTTTTGGGCATTGTATGCGTGCTAAATATTCCTAAGTTTCCTATCCGATTTGTGTGATCTCCGTCAATTGACCTGAGGTCAGGGTAATATAAAAACGCAATGCCTTGTTTGTATGGTATATTTTCAGGCTTTCTTGGCCTAAACAATGTCAAAATTGCATTGCATGACCTATGTTACGCAAAGAAGCCAAAACTATGAAACATAGCAAGGTTAAAGTCACCCGAGGTCGTTGTTGTAGAACAGGATATACATCAAAAGTGTTCATGCAGAATGTGACATGAACTATCTATATTTATTTTTTGTCAAGCAAGTTACGCTGTAATGAAACAAAAATGGCTTATTTTCAAGTAGTGCATACCAGTGTGCATATCTTCATGAAAAACCACGATTGAACCAGGGAAAGAGAGCGCGGCAGGCCATGAAGCGCGACGAGCAGTCAGTCGAACAATCGACACGAATTTAGGCTCGAACAGGGTGCGCCAACGTCCAACACAGCGTCTGAGCGCACGTGTACCGCAACACCAGAACTTGCGGCGTCTGAGTGCACGTGTATCGCAACACCAGAACTTGCGGCGTCTGAGCGCACGTGTACCGCAACACCAGAACTTGCGGCGTCTGAGCGCACGTGTACCGCAACACCAGAACTTGCGGCGTCTGAGCGCACGTGTATCGCAAGGTCGGAACTTATATTTGCTTGATTCACCCGCAGGGCCAAGACAAGTGCTGCGTCCGTTCACGGGTGTGGCTTTCATCCCTTTATATATTTTATTCCCCGCTCACCGACAAAACAAGTGCACCAAGCGTCAAAACACCGCCTGGGCCCAGCCCATGTGTTCATGTGCCCAGGCCATGTGCCCAGACCATGTGCCCAGGCCGTGTGCCCAGCCCAGGCCACGTGCCCAGCCCAGCCCAGCCGATGTGCTCAGCTTATAGCAAACCCACAGGAAGCTGGTTGCCTCAAGATAGTGGTGTGAGTAGCAAGTGTCTCCAGCAATTAAAAAAAATGTTTCGCTCGCTACCTGACGCGCGAACCGAAAGTGCATCTCATGGCATTCTCGAGCAGCGGTGACGTCATAAACCTGGAGTAGTGACTTGGTTTTTTAGGATGGGGCGGGGAAGATATAGGATGTTTTGCATGCTGCGGGTCCGAATTGTTGAGAGCTTTTCGATGGTATAATTTTCGTTTTTGGCGACGCTTCGTTCCGAATATGGAAGAGCCGTTTGAACTCTCTCCCCTCCTGAACCGGCGAAATTGGCGCCAAAGCCCGGTACGGCACGGATTGCGATATTTGTCCAACTGCAGACATTACTTGGCAAAAGTTATGTGTCGTGTTTACTTTCTTTCTTAACTTGCTTTACTATCTTAGCTTTCGAATGGCGCGCTTTTTAACTCCTGGTCTTTACCAGGAATGGAGAGATAGTAACATTTTTAAAGTCCATTTTTATATTTAAAAAAACCGCCATACTTATTCTGCAAAGTATTTAATAGTGGAAAGTAAGGTTATTTTCGGGCCCTATTCGTCGATGGCTCCAGGTTCGATTTTTGTACAATGCTTAGTTCGAAGGTTAGGGGTTATTTAACGGCACCCCTCCCCGAGACTGCGTGTGAAGATCTGACCGGAGAGACAGGAGGGTTACTGCCAACATTCATACAATTGGTACCCATTGGGTAACTATTGAGCTACATCGACCATTATGAGTCAGGTGAGGAAGATTTAGGGAATTCCGAAAGTATATCTCGATCATGAGCGACCCCAGGCTACGTGGGAGGACGACTGCAGACAATGAATAGTACTGCTTCGTCTGCTCGCACGTTGTGAGAGGACGACTGAAGACGATGGTCTTACCTCGTCTGATCCCACATCCTAATATTACAACCATCACAGAGAACAAAAAGTGTATTATTTATCATTTAGCAGTAATTTATAACGAACAGAAAATAGCATGCTTACCATGCTGCACGGAATGCTACCATTACGGGTATGCTACCATTACGGGTATGCTAGATAATTGGCATAGAAGATATGTACAGTGTCAACCGCAAGAAGAGATGAAGAAATGTAGCATCTGATGCTGCTATCGGAGGCCGGCAGTGTTGGCAGCCACTGCCACCGGAGGCCGAGAGTGTTGGCAGCCACTGCCACCGGAGGCTGAGAGTGTTGGCAGCCACTGCCACCGGAGGCCGAGTGTTGGCAGCCACGCCACCGGAGGCCGGAGTGTTGGCAGCCACTGCCACCGGAGGCCGAGTGTTGGCAGCCACTGCCACCGGAGGCCGAGAGTGTTGGCAGCCACTGCCACCGGAGGCTGAGAGTGTTGGCAGCCACTGCCACCGGAGGCTGAGAATGTTGGCAGCCACTGCCACCGGAGGCCGAGAGTGTTGGCAGCCACTGCCACCGGAGGCCGAGTGTTGGCAGCCACTGCCACCGGAGGCCGAGAGTGTTGGCAGCCACTGCCACCGGAGGCCGGAGTGTTGGCAGCCACTGCCACCGGAGGCTGAGAGTGTTGGCAGCCACTGCCACCGGAGGCCGAGAGTGTTGGCAGCCACTGCCACCGGAGGCCGAGAGTGTCGGCAGCCACTGCCACCGGAGGCTGAGAGTGTTGGCAGCCACTGCCACCGGAGGCCGGCAGTGTTGGCAGCCACTGCCACCGGAGACCGGGAGTGTTGGCAACCACTGCCACCGGAGACCGGGAGTGTAGCCAGTCACCACCGGAGGCCGGGAGTGTCGGCAGCCACTGCCACCGGAGGCCTATATTGTTGGCAGCCACTGCCATGCGCTGGTGAGCTGGCCATGTGAGCCGGCCCTGCAAATGGCACTAGCCGCCTTGACTACCATCTTAGCAACCAAATAATAACACTTTCCAAATAGCAACAGTTACCAAATAATAACAGTTACCAATAAAACCATTACCAATTAATGCCAGTTACTAAATAATACCACCTTGCTGGCGGCACAAGAGGCACTCAAAAGGAGCGAAGAAGGGCTTGAACTTTGTTTTTTGTTTTGTTTTTAGCTTGTATTAACAAGCTTCAGAACAAGCTTAACAAGATCTTGTACAAGCTTTGTACAAGCTACAAGCATTGACATCAGGGAGATCAGTTCTTTGGAGCAGCACGTTTGTTATTCATTGAAATAATTTGCATTTTGACATTACTTCTAATCTCTTCGTACATGCTGGGCATCATGTTCGTTTTCCTTCCGAAGCAAATGGAGTTCATATTTTGGCTATTGGTGATTACTTATAAAAGCACTTGTTTTTAACGGTGCAGAGTTGCGCTGATATCGTCCCGGGTTGCGACCAAACTATGTTCAAAATATAATTGACCTGATAAAAAATAAAGCCTAGGGACACCATTAATTTTGTATATGCCCAGAGACCTACAAAGCGTTGTGGAAAAGGCTTTGTGGAAAGACCGCCTAGTATGTTTCTCCGTGGACCTTTTCTTTGGCTGCTGATATTCTAGGATTTCCAGCCACGGCTGGAAGCTAGCCAATTATATGCGAGAATTAATACTGTTTCGCACTGAAAACTGAAATTTGAACCTGGATCACGCGCATACTTAGATGACGAGTCTCTATTGGTGTGAAAAATTGCTTATATGCATAGTTATATTGTTCGTAATTGCACTGTAATTGTTGCCACAGTTGTTTGTGCCAAAGCGAGATTCCCGTCCCTTCTTATCTGAATCGAATTTATTTCACATATATGGTTGCAGCACTGCGATAAATAGCGAAGACGGTTTACTGTTCGATATTTATTCTTAGTTCCCTCGAGTTCAATGGAGCAACTATAGCGCCCAGCCGTTTCGTCATGTATCATAAGCACCTCCGATATCAGATTTCGCCTGAGTGGTGCGAAAACGCGGGTGTTGAATGTTGGTGCCATCTGTGCTGCCGGTCTGTGGCGCGAGCCAGGGCCGGGATGTCAGAGTTGGGCTGCCAGAGTCTGGTTGCCAGAGCCGGGCTGCCAGAGTCGGGCTGCCATGATGGCCGGGCTGCCAAAGTCGGGTTGTCAGCGCCGGACGCCAGAGTTGGGCTGTCAGAGACCCTGCTCCCATGCTCAACTCTGTCAGAGACCCTGTTACCCAGGCCAACGTGCCAACGTGCTGCACGGCTGCAACAGCGAGATCGGCGAATTGTGTCGAAAACCACGTGACTCGCTCACCTTCCAGGACCTTGCTTTCAGAGAGGTTCACAAATGCAATCATTGCCGGGTTGAAATACTGGCACAGATATTCAGCCGCAGAAGAACCCGAAGCAGAAGTGGCACACAAATAGCAGCAACCGTGCGTTTCGCAGACGGCAAGATCGACGCAATTTGGCAATGAAGAACCGGAAAACGTGAACAATAAGTTTTGTGAATCTTTAATCGATAGCAAATGGTCTGAATTTCATGACGAAACTGAATGCCTTCTTCTTACCACAAACGACCGCGTATTATTTCCCAATTCAAGAGAAGACAACTACAAGACCAAGTTACAAGACTATCAAAATATTGCTTTTCTGGGTGGTTTTGTAATAACGGCCTTGGGACTAGCGTTTTCAAGTTTTCCTCCTTTTAAACTTGGCTATCGTCTCGTTTGCAACATACAATTGCTAAGCGCAATGCCATGGGCCGTATCATTGCATGGCTGAAAGTGCTAGTAGGTTCCTGATTCCTGGTATCAATCTTCCTGATAGGCTCTCGCATCGAGTGCACATTTCCAATGCAGAAGAAAGGTCGCCGAGATTCTCTCCTCGCGCGCCGCCAGCAATGCGATTATCTTGGTCGGGTGTTCTAAATGCCCGGGTCTCTTTGGTATTCAACATGCTCAAGTGTTTGGTCGAAGCACTCGCAGATCCCGATGCCTTAATAACGTTTTGGTGCGGTGCATCACCTCGCCTAGAAAGCCTTCACCACCGTCTCTGCCGCTCCTAGTATAAGCATCTGCTGTTCCCAGGCCCTTTCGGCCACAAGTACGAATCCCTTTCCCGTTGGTGTCTTCAGTCCTTGCGGAGACTTTGGGAGCTCTTTGGGACCTTTTTTTCTGAGCGTTTGAATCCGACGGCTCCTTCTTCCGCTTCCCGCATGTCACGTTTCATATTTTCAAAATATAGCATCGTTAAATGGATAGATAGATAAAATATGGTGCAATACAATGCAAATTGTGAATTGTTAGGTTGGTAGGTAGGTAGCTATGTAGGTAGACATGGGTAGGTTTGCCTAAAAACGAGTGTCCAATCTGAGTTTAGAAAGTAATTTAGAGACTCAGAACACTTACAAGAAGAACCATAAATTAAATATAGTGACTTTTAAGCCGCGTGAATGTATATTTGTATTCGCATGTAAAAATCGCTAAGTTTCTTGAGAGCGTCAGGAACATGGAGGGGAAGGCAACGTCGCATGTCCTGAACAAGGCTCGCTACGTTTGCTCCGGAAAAACGTAACCCAAAAACGTGCGCGTGATTTAATGCGTGCCGGAAGCTTTTTAAAGCCATTTCCTGGGAGCGTATTCACAACCTACGCAATAAATCGGTATTTCACCAGAGGAAACGTTGATCGTGCTGCTAAAGGGCAGACACCAAGGAAAATGGCCCCCATAGGAAGAGCAAACCTCAAACAATGCGTGCACGTCCGTACACACAGACACACACACACACACACACACACACACACACACACACACACACACACACACACACACACACACACACACACACACACACACACACACACACACACACACACGCACGCACGCACGCACGCACGCACGTATATATATATATATATATATATATATATATATATATATATATATATATATATATATATATATATATTATGTAGGCGTATGCATGTGTACATGCGTGAATGTGCATGTGTACCAGTGTGAGCAGCGTTCTTCAACGCCAAGTGGGTCACTAATATACAAACACATCGGTCGCTGGATCATGCATCGCAGTTGGGCAAGTAATGGGCGGAATACTGCAATTATCATAATAGTGCACGCTTGTTTCAGGGTTCCGTGAGGATGGCAGGTAAATTACTGCCAGAAGTAGCAGCTGAAGGCTTTGCGTGCCGGTCCCCGTGCACGTGTATGTCATTAGACAGAGGCGAGGACTTTGTCAGTCCAACTATGCGCGCGAAATAATGCATGTCTTTAATCCGCGTGGTCGGTGTTAATACGTCCTCGTAGTTAAGTAATGTTCGTGCCACCGAGAGGTGCCCGGGATAGTGTTGGCTGACGCTGGATGGCTTGTCAGCATTCTCAACTTGCACGCTTGAATCATTTCCTATTCGCTGATGGACGACTGGCGCCGCGACGCAAGTGCACCAAGGGTGCAATGTAGAACTAATGTTTTAACTTGGTTTTCTTCGGTTTCTCTGAAATCCAAATAGCGGTTTAAAGTACATATACGACAGCACACCAGATTCAATTAATAGCTTACTATGACAAAGCAGAACGAACCGTATGACCACAATGTGCTACTCAAGTTATGCATGTAAGCACCCAAACGGACTCAAAATTATCGAGGTTGTTTCAATGTTCCTCTTACGCGTGGAATAAACTCGTCTATAGTGAAGTGACCATCTCCACTCTTCATACCCTGAAAAAAAAGTGTTATTCAGAAAACTGCAACTAGTTGCAATATTGGAGGGGCTAAAAGCCCTTCAAGTTGAAGTCCAACTTATTAATATTTCCAGGTATTAAAATTCAAAACAAAACAAATATCGTCAATTGTTGAGCGATCATTTACCAGAACGACAGGTAACCACGTCCTAATAGTTGCTTGCAAGCGTGAAGATATTACGATAGCGTACTTTTGTGTTGAATTGGAACCGACTTCTTTGCAGTATTGTGCCACTTATGTAAAGGTGCCTTCATTATGCAGCAAGTCGTTCTGGCCTGTATGAGACGCTTATGGAAGCGCTGGACGAGCAACGACACGCGTTACAACTGCGGACCAGGTACAATCTCCGACACGCGTTACAACTGCGGACCAAGTACAATCTCCGACACGCGTTACAACTGCGGACCAAGTCCAATCTCCGACACGCGTTACAACTGCGGACCAAATACAATCTCCGACACGCGTTACAACTGCGGACCAAGTCCAATCTCCGACACGCGTTACAACTGCGGACCAAATACAATCTCCGACACGCGTTACAACTGCGGACCAAGTACAATATCCGACACGCGTTACAACTGCGGACCAAGTCCAATCTCCGACACGCGTTACAACTGCGGACCAAGTCCAATCTCCGACACGCGTTACAACTGCGGACCAAATACAATCTCCGACACGCGTTACAACTGCGGACCAAGTACAATCTCCGACACGCGTTACAACTGCGGACCAAGTCCAATCTCCGACACGCGTTACAACTGCGGACCAAGTACAATCTCCGACACGCGTTACAACTGCGAACCAAGTACAATCTCCGACACGCGTTACAACTGCGGGCCAAGTACAATCTCCGACACGCGTTACAACTGCGAACCAAGTACAATCTCCGACACGCGTTACAACTGCGGGCCAAGTCCAACCTCCGACACGCGTTACAACTGCGGACCAAGTGTCCAATCTCCGACACGCGTTACAACTGTGGACCAAGCCCAACCTCCGACACGCGTTACAACTGCGGACCAAGTGTCCAATCTCCGACACGCGTTACAACTGCGGACCAAGTGTCCAATCTCCGACACGCGTTACAACTGCGGACCAAGTCCAATCTCCGACACGCGTTACAACTGCGGACCAAATACAATCTCAAACACGCGTTACAACTGCGGACCAAGTACAATCTCCGACACGCGCTACAACTGCGGACCAAGTACAATCTCCGACACGCGCTACAACTGCGGACCAAGTACAATCTCCGACACGCGCTACAACTGCGGACCAAATACAATCTCCGACACGCGTTACAACTGCGGACCAAGTACAATCTCCGACACGCGCTACAACTGCGGACCAAGTCCAATCTCCGACACGCGCTACAACTGCGGACCAAGTCCAATCTCCGACACGCGTTACAACTGCGGACCAAGTACAATCTCCGACACGCGTTACAACTGCGAACCAAGTACAATCTCCGACACGCGTTACAACTGCGGGCCAAGTCCAATCTCCGACACGCGTTACAACTGCGGACCAAGTCCAATCTCCGACACGCGTTACAACTGCGGACCAAGTACAATCTCCGACCCGCGTTACAACTGCGGACCAAGTCCAATCTCCGACACGCGTTACAACTGCGGACCAAATACAATCTCCAACACGCGTTACAACTGCGGACCAAGTACAATCTCCAACACGCGTTACAACTGCGGACCAAATACAATCTCCGACATGCGTTACAACTGCGGACCAAGTACAATCTCCGACACGCGTTACAACTGCGGACCAAATACAATCTCAAACACGCGTTACAACTGCGGACCAAGTACAATCTCCGACACGCGCTACAACTGCGGACCAAGTACAATCTCCGACACGCGCTACAACTGCGGACCAAGTACAATCTCCGACACGCGCTACAACTGCGGACCAAATACAATCTCCGACACGCGTTACAACTGCGGACCAAGTACAATCTCCGACACGCGTTACAACTGCGGACCAAGTACAATCTCCGACACGCGCTACAACTGCGGACCAAGTCCAATCTCCAACACGCGCTACAACTGCGGACCAAGTACAATCTCCGACACGCGTTACAACTGCGGACCAAGTGCAATCTCCGACACGCGTTACAACTGCGGACCAAGTACAATCTCCGACACGCGCTACAACTGCGGACCAAGTCCACTCTCCGACACGCGCTACAACTGCGGACCAAATACAATCTCCGACACGCGTTACAACTGCGGACCAAGTACAATCTCCGACACGCGTTACAACTGCGGACCAAGTACAATCTCCGACACGCGCTACAACTGCGGACCAAGTACAATCTCCGACACGCGCTACAACTGCGGACCAAATACAATCTCCGACACGCGTTACAACTGCGGACCAAGTACAATCTCCGACACGCGTTACAACTGCGGACCAAGTACAATCTCCGACACGCGCTACAACTGCGGACCAAGTGTCCAATCTCCGACACGCGCTACAACTGCGGACCAAGTACACTCTCCGACACGCGTTACAACTGCGGACCAAATACAATCTCCGACACGCGTTACAACTGCGGACCAAGTACAATCTCCGACACGCGTTACAACTGCGGACCAAGTACAATCTCCGACACGCGTTACAACTGCGGACCAAATACAATCTCGATGGAGCTGAGCTACAAAGCTAGAACAATACGGATGCGACACATTCACCAAAATACATTACTAAAGTACACATGAAAACCGTCATCAACCTCCTTGGACCTGAACTCGAGACCCTCCGTGCACCCTGGGTGCTGGGTGGGACCTGAACTGCAGACTTTAACCATTTTCCACGTGGGACGAACGATGAGTGCCGGCTGTCGTGGAAGATCCATAGCCAGATGGCCGTGCGTAAAAATAAAATGGTCTAAAACGCCGTTATTTGAGCAAAGATTGAGAACACTTCTGGATAAATATTGTGACGAATTTTGGTATGTACACATAAAAATGAAAATTGTGGACACCCCGGTGAAATACACCGCTTCATTTTGGCCAAATGTATCCCTTTTAGCTGTAATGACCATAAGGTCAAAGGTTCTACTATCAATATTATAAACAATGCTCAGTGTAGTGCTGTAATCTTGGAAGTTATTATGCTTTAAAGGCGTGACGGTTGTGGCGGGGCCGATCAAGCCAGGCTGAGCCGTTCTAATGCACGTTTGTACAATTGGCGTCAAGCATAGCCTGACAGATCGATACCCTACCCCAGCATGTCCTGGGTGGGTGAAATTGGCGTCAAACATAGCCTGGAAGATGGATACCCTACCCAAGCATGCCCTGGATGGGTGAAATTAGCGTCAAACATAGCCTGGCAGATGGATACCGTACCCTGGATGGGTGAAATTGGCGTCAAGCATAGCCTGGCAGATCGTCACCCTACCCGAGCATGTCCTGGGTGAGTGAAATTGGCGTCAAACATAGCCTGGCAGACCGTTACCATACCCAAGCATGTCCGGGGTGAGTGAAATTGGCGTCAAACATAGCCTGGCAGACCGTTACCATACCCAAGCATGCCCTGGATGGGTGAAATTGGCGTCAAACATAGCCTGGCAGATCGATGCCGTACCCTGGATGGGTGAAATTGGCGTCAAACATAGCCTGGCAGACCGTTACCCTACCCAAGCATGTGTTGGGTGAGTGCACTGCACCGCAGCACAGCTGTCTGTGGGTCAGACCACCTGCCAGGTGGCTACGGCTTTGGCTGGTCAGCTGCGAGGAAAGAAACTTTGGACCATGTTGTGGAGATCAAATGTATTACAGATTCTTGCTGTCCAGCCCGTCGTGTTTTCGCCATCCCCCGTCTCAGGATATGCACAGCCAGATAGTTGAGTAGCTGGTCTGAGTTGGGGTCGGGCGAGAACGTCTGGGTCGTTGTAGTCTGTGCTTAACATGTTGTTTCTGTTCATGGTGTAGTCAAGGTGTGGTAATTTCCAGGGTACACTTTTCAATCGTCTGAGCGGAACTGCACAATTGATAAGAGGACATGCAAAATAGAACACTGAACATCGTTGCACAAGCTGAGTGCCAGAAACTGTTTCCGGGCTTGGTGCGTGGACGGCGGTGTGAGGATGGCGTTGCAGTAGGCTGCGATCGCACGTCGGCCTTTTATCACCGATCAATGTGCCTGTGTGCTCATGCTGTGATCATGCTATCCTGTATTGAAAACGAAGGTATGTTTGCATAATCGAGCATTGATTTTCCGCGAATGTGGTAGCGCGGGAATAGGGTCTCTCCAGAAGAAAAAAAACTCAATGAGAATGTAGTGAAGATGATACGAAGAATAAGAAGTAGATCGCTCATGCTCGAGAACATGGATGCGGGGTAGGAGACCTGGGATCAGGGGTATCAAGTTTTGGATCTCTACGACGGCGAGGGGGCGGATAATACATGGAGTCGGGTCGAAATCGATATGTGGCGCCGTCCATAGGGTTTATGGATGCCACACAAAAACAGCAAAATACAAAGGTTCCGAGCAACCGTGGCAGTCCATGAATGGAACCACACATACCGCTTACTGCATCTCTCCATCTAGCTTAGAACAAAAGTTAAGGGGGCGGTGTTTGTCACGTTGACGTCCTGCCCTGCCGCTGTCCTTTGACGCCTCATCGCGAGGGGTAGCTAATTCCACCAAACTGAGTGTGTTAAAGCTCACCTACCGAGGGGTAGCGAATTCTGATACACTGAGAGGGTTAACCGTCGCCTACCGAGGGCAGGGAGTGGGGAAGGGATTGGATACGACCTCAGTCAGCTGTTTTCAGCTGTGGTCACCAAGCCGTTTACGATAACGCTCTGACATTTCGCATAGCTGATGCTGCATCTTTCGTGCATTTTCCGTGCAAGGAAAAAAAACGGGTAATGTTAGGTCGCTTACAGATGACGTCATTCTTAGGGGTATGATAGGCACATTTGTGTTAACAATTTGCGTTAACTTGGCATAGGGTTATCGACCTTTTCAAGATCACGCGAGGACATTGACTTATGCTGCAATGTTAAGCTCCATACACGTGGGTTTCAATAGGTACCTCCAGGAAATAGGGCCATGTTTTTGCCATGCTCACGTGAACCAGTGACAGAGTCCTGATCATGTACGGTTGCTAACCCTCGGTTGCATTAGAAAGCTTGTCACCATCAAATGGCTGGGAGATGATTGGCGCGATCTCCCTGACAGTTCCAATTCGAACCGGCCACATAAACAAACCGAAACCAGCCTGCAGCTTGCTGCAAGATTTCGCGCCTGATAACAATCATGACCCCGTGGGATCATTGGTTGCCCACAGGGGCTAGGTCCAAGCTCAAGTTTTGTCCTAGTTCGAAACGTTTTGCGAGTGTTTCGCAAATTTTGTCAAATCTGTCGTTCATATGCGCGCGAAATTCTAAACAAGGTGTTCCTTTCGAATGTTGCCATATGTGTCATGTGTCATGGATGTGACATTTGTTGATCTCGATCCTTTGATTTCTCGCAAGTTTCGTGAAAGCAAAATTTTTCCTTTAGCGTCTGATTATACCCCTGAACCATCTGACTTAACGTTTGGTCACACTTCGCGATATGCTCAAAATGTATTATGTCACAGATACCTTTAATCCGATCTGGACGAGTATTAAGGGGTCCGATCAGGATGCGGGTAATACCAGCCGATGGACCATGTCCAGATCTACACGCACACGAAACATTCGAGGTATTCTGGCGTGATTTTCAGGACGTGATAGTGTGGCACAACCAAAAATATCCGATTTTCCCAAAATCTGTATTTCTGACACAACCTGGCGTGTAAACGGTTGATCTCACGAGGTCAGGTTAGATGTCAGTAGACTGAGCTCGTGTCAACAATGTCTCGGTTTTTATTTCATGTATATAGCTCAATTAGGAGCTAAATTATGAGCAGTGTGCAGCAGCCCCCCCCCCCCTCGGTAGGGACGATGGGAAATGCTCTCGGTAGGCTAGGATTAATACTATCCACCACCTCGCCACACTTAACACATTGCTTGCCCGCACTTCCACGATCACGCTGATCGCATAGATGGCCCGCTAAGCATGCTTTGAGGCGCTAAACCCGCTAAGCATGGCAACACGCCAATATATAGTCATGTTGATATTCCTCTCAGCAGTATTTAGCACAAGAGCTATGCGATGCGAACCAAGCTACTATTATGCTGTTGCTGTTGTTGTTGAATTTGGCCAGCATGCCACCTTCTCGGTGATATCGGCTGTTTATGCGGTTATAGATGAGTTGATCAGAAGTGGTCCGGACGGTGCCGTAGTGGGGTGGGGGTGTAGAGTGGGGGTGGGTTTGGTCGTTGAGTTGATCAGAAGTGGTCCGGACGGTGCCGTAGTGGGGTGGGGTGTAGAGTGGGGGTGGGTTGGGTCGTTGAGTTGATCAGAAGTGGTCCGGACGGTGCCGTAGTGAGGTGGGGGTGTAGAGTGGGGGTGGGTTGGGTCGTTGCCGTTTCATTTAAACATTGCAAGAGCACACATCATCCACTGTTATGGGCGTTTTTGTTTTGTTTTGTTAGATTGTTTTTTTTTTGTCTAGTTTTGACATTTTGTTTATGTTTTTTTGTTTGTTTTGTGTTGTTTTGGTTTTTATTTGCTTTGTTTTTCTTGTTCCCTTTTGTTTTCTTTGGTTTGATTTTTCCTCTTACACGTCATGGGTAGAGCAGTGAGAGAACAGATGGAGGAGTTGTTAGGATGTTGGTTCAGTGTCGGGAGGTTTTGGCACGGGTGTGTGGTTTGTTGTTGGTAGAGGTGGTGTTTGTTTTGTTGGTTGCTAGTGTTGTAGGTGCATGGGTAGTGGAAGAGGTGTTGTCTGAACTGTTGTCGTCGTCTGAATCTGTGAGTGTTTCGAATTGGAAGCGTAGGTTTTTGCGTATAGCGTGTGTGTTAGTGATGGTTCTGATGGGCCTGGTGCTGGTGATGGTTTGCGTGTTCCGCGATGTGGTATTGGGGGTGGTGCCTGTGTTGAGCCGGTGGATGAATAGTGTCGAGGTCTGTTCTGTTTTGGTTCATGTGCGGTGTTTTGTGTTGTGGGTTGTGGCCTGATTATGAGTGTTGGGTCTGTCTGAGTTCCTTTGGTTGGTGGTGTAGCGGTATGATTTGCTTGTGTTTGTGTAGATTGCGTGGACGTCTTGTGGTGTTGTGTGTGCTGCGTCGGCTGCTGGTCGTTGACCCACGATCTTGCCCGCGGCAGGGCCCAGTCCTCTAGATGGACAAGACGGAGAATCTCTTTCTCCCTTATCCACCGTGGGCAGGCCCTGTCCCGGGAGGCGTGGTCTCCGCCGCAACCGACGCAGCGTAGTGTGCTGGTCGTGCATGTGTTTATGTGGTGTGATGCGGTACAGTTTGCACAAGTGGGTGTTGTGTCGGGGCCCCCCCCCTCCTTCGGGTGTCCGTAGCGCTTACATAATTGACAGCGTCGAGGGAGGGGTGCTCGTGGCGTGACTTTGTGCCTAAAGTAGCCGGCTTTAACGTGTGTGGGTGGCTGTCTTGTTTTGAAAGTCAGCATGAGAGCGTGTGTCTTGTTTATGTGATGGGGTGGGGGCCTGTAGACGGAGGAGATCCCCTGGCTCCCAAACCTGAGAGCCAGTTTCTCCTCCGTCATCCAGGCCAACTCTCGTGCGTATATTGTGCCCTGTGATGTGTTGAGATGTGCGGCTGGCGTTATGGTGATTGGTATGTCAGTGATGTCTGTGATGCGTGTTAGCATGCCTGCGTCGTCGGAGTTATAGGTCTGAATCAAAAGCGCCCCTGATCGAATTTGGCGCGCGTGTAGGGGCTGTCGTGTCCAACGGGTGATTTCCTCGTCCACCGTCCAGGGGTCAAGGGAGCCTATGGGCTCTCCATCATCCCGACGGCAGAATAAGAAACCACCCGTCGGTGTGTTTGTCGTGGTGTCTGTGTCCATGTTGAGTTAGTGTGTTGGCGTGGGTCGTGGGTTTGGCGTTGGGGTTGGAGTATAATGGGGTATACCTATTACAAATATCGGCGGCGGGGAGGGCATCCCGGGTGGGAGGGGCAGCGGCACCGCCGGACCAACCGGAAGTCGAGGCTTGTAGAGTAGAAGTTGAAGAGTTGAGCTAGAAGTCGGAAGAGTAGAAGTAGGCGAGTTGGTGGCAGGCTGGTCGGGCGATTTGTGGTCCGTCGGGTTGGAGCGGCCAAAATGGCGTCGGCGCGTCCTCTCGAGGTGTGCCGTCGAGGCTGCAGCCGCTAGTGTTGCCTTAGTGCTGCAATGCAGCGGCTGGCTGGCTGTGCTTGAGTGCAGCCAGTCGGTGCCTCTCCAGATGGTGTCCGAGGCTAAGCTTCAGAGAGTGGCGTCGGGTCTGCCAATGGCGTCCGTGCGGCTCTCAAATGTGAGATTGCAGGTTTGATTTCTGCGTTTTCTGTTCTCGGATTTGAGATTCTTGAAAATCGTCAATGTACTATTCTGTCTATGAATCGAATTTTGTCACGTTAGGTCCACGTAGCGCCTTGACGCGCATGCGCCATGGAAACAAAGCTGGTTAAAAACAGTGCATCACCACAGCAGAGCACTACTTCCGCAATGGCGGCGACGTGTTCAGCAATAAACAAGCCACTGCCAAGAAGTTCGGCGTCGACTCAAAGACCATCAATTGCTTCCTGGAGATTCACGAGCTGATGAGCACCGCGCGAAGGAAGGCCAATGATGCAGCACCGCTGCCAAGGCTCCGGCGGCAAGCCTTCAGAGCCGCTAGAGCCGGGCACCTCCAGGCGACAGTGCGCGTCGCCCAAGCCGGGCGTGCGGACCACCAGGCCGGACGTGCGGACCACCAGGCCGGGCGTGCGGACCACTAGGCCGGGCGTGCGGACCACCATGCCTGACGTGCGGACCACCAGGCCGGACGAGCCCGACCAGGCAATCGTCAACCGGACGACCGACGGCAACCTCTTCAGCGTCGGCAAGCTGCTCAAAATCTTCGAGCTGGGCACTCGGGAGATCCGCGAGCTGCTGCTGCCCAAGTGTGAGCTGGTGTGCGAGTGTCGCGTGTGCCGTGGCCCCTTCCGCAGCCTGGCCAACCTGCTGACGCACGAGCGGCGCTTCTGCAGGCGGCCACACGTGGACACGCGCCAGGTGTTGGGCTGCGGACCGGGCCAGTCGCTGTCGGCGCCGTCGGACGGTGTGCTGGTGCTGCCGCTGCCGGCCGCCGTCGAGCGGCTGCCGGAGGTGCCACGCGCACCGCCGCCGCCCAGCCGGTGCCGACGGTGCGGCTGGAGCCGCCGGTGCGGCAGGAGCCGACGGCCGGCAGGAGCCGACGGTGCGGCAGGAGCCGACGGTGCGGCAGGAGCCGGTGGCCGTGTTCCGGACGGTGGGCGGGCGGCTGGTTGAGGTGCGGCAGCCGCAGGAGGCGGCCGGCAGCACCGTCCGGCTCGGCCGAAACGTCCAGTCGGACGACGAGCAGGCCGACGAGTCGGAAATGGAGATGGGGCCCGACCGACACGTCTGCCGACACTGTAACACCGCCTTCTCCACCCGGAAGACGCTATCGCATAGCGTGCGCTCTACGCACTTGTCGACGCGCATCTACTGCCCGTGCCCCATCTGCTCTGCCGCCTTCATCGACCTGTTCAGCGGGGAGCGGCACCTGCAGAAAGTGCACAGGAAGGAGCAGGAGGAAATTGAGGCATTGAAGGAGGGCACCAAGGCGAAGTATTTCCAGCGCGCAATTAATGAGGCGCATGTGGCACCAGTGGCGACCGCCGTGGCCACCGTCAAAACAAGTCCACCCTCTGCCGTGCTGGGCTATGCCGTATGCATGGCTATGTCAGCTGAGGTTCCCGTCGGTCCAGCTGCTGACTGGACACCTCCTGGCAGCGCATGTACAGCCCACGGACAGCACGGCCTCTGACATCCAGACGCGACACGATTATCTGCGGGCCACGCCCTCGTCGCCGTCGCCGGCTGGCGCGACCGGTCTCAATCATATGACGAGTTTATGCCTTTGACACCGTCACACATCTGTGCCCCAGCAGTAGCCATAGACAGTAGGCATTGCATATAGCTTCCTAGAATGTCGCATGCAGTGGTGTACCCAGATGTGTTCAAAACGTCTCGAGGGAGGAACTTGACCTGTTCATGGCGTGATGAAAAAATAAGTGGTCCTGATCTTAGTCAGAGCACTGAGTTCCGACATTTTGTTGTGCTACTATGGCCAATAATAGGCTAACATGAGGGTGAAGTATGGTTTAAAGCTTGCACCTTTGCCAGGAACCAAGGGCGCCCGACGGACGATGGCAAGTGTCAGTGGACTGTCTGGCATTTACATCAGGAGCAAGGAGCAAGTGGAATTGGAGGGGACGCATCTACCCCAATTGTATCAATGTTCCCGGATTTCGACCACTATTTATTCAAAGGTGCCATTTGTATTGTTGTTAATTAAACTAATCCTTAACAATTAACTCGCTTGTGGAGGGAGCCCAATCTACTGCCATCGTTTTAACTCGCCGGACTTCACGCCCCTTCCCTTGTTGATTTACTTCGGTATCCTCTGATAAGTCAGCTCGTACTTCCTAAAGTGCGCCTGTGCAAATCAACAAAAAGATTTGGGCGACGGGGCCTTAACATATGCGCTGAATCCATAAATAAAACACCGGGAGCCATGAGAAGCACAGTGGAGGCCACCACAGGACACCATGGCGGCAAAGACAACATGAGGGCTTAAAAGCAGGCTGGGGCCCGAAAATTTCACGCCTTTCACGCATTTCAGTTCATAGCGCCCGGTCGCTACCACGCCAAAGTGCGTGCATGCGCACACCCGCCCTGCATATTCGGCGCATTCGTCACACTTCGTGCCATTCTGCTGTTTCTGTTGGCATCTACGTTTTGCTAATTGCTGCCGTGTGCTAGCATTGTGCCATATTGGACGTCATGGAATGCTTCGAATGGGGATTCGCTCGTAGAATTCGACGAATTCAATCCGAAGATTATATCTCGTTTTCCCACATTCTGTGGTGGAAAATAATGATGGATGTCCTCTCAGCTTTGAGTGCCTCGTCACTTTGCCTAAATCACTTGTACAGTATTTTGGAGCCCCAGGGCGATTCTTGGGTGCCTGCCACCTCTCTGGGAGAGGGGGGCATTTACCCCCCTTGCCCCCTCCTTCGGTACGCCACTGACAAGTGCTACAAGCGCAGTTCGGTCGAATCTCCTTGTATGCGAATGGCATTGCCAAATGTCTTGAAGTGTTTATGCAGTCACGCGACTTCAAGCATAGGTATATGTGGAGCTAAAGTATTTCGAATGCGAGATGTTCACGAAGTTGAATTACTGGAAACTGAAATAAAGAAGTCGGCCCTCTTTGAGAGTGAACTGCGGTTCCCGGAACCCTAACCAGCCACGCCACCATTGAGTTACGGGTAGGGATGTGGAGCACTAACTGAGGTGCCCCTGCTCGGAAGTCGTAATCTTCGTCCGGGAATATAGCTGCTGTGCACTGGAACGTCGCACCAAACCACTTTCTTTGACCAAATATCGAGAGTATTTCGGCAGAAATATTGTGATGAATGTCCGCAAATATCAAAATGAAGGAACGATCTAGCTCTGAATGGGAAAATTCGAACTTTAAATGTACATTCTACACCGTGAAACGCTGTTGAAATTGGCCGCCAAGGGAAAAGCCGCCTCAATCCTCTTTATCGGGGCAAATATTAAGCATACCACATGAAGCCTATCTGGATACAAATTGAGCAAAATCAAAATGAAATGGGCACATCTGACTATGAATGGAAAAGTAGAACACAGACAGAACACGAAACGCTGTAACGAAAATGTTGTTATGGCTTGGAAAGCGTGACAGTCAGGCCTGATCGGGCCGGTCGGGCCGGCCAGGTGACCTCTGTACCATGCTCAGGAGAGCACACTCACTCGGGCCTAGCCCTCGCTCATAGTCATCCATGTGTCTGAAGATAACCAGCATCGGGCTTGTAGCCGCTCAGAATCACGCCAAGCGCCACAGCTACTATCTACCCGGACTGTCAGATGTGTCACCCTGTGAAAAGCGATGGTAGTTTTAAAGGAAGGATAATCACATCACAAATCGGCTCCGCTGGGCAGGCATACACACATCTGCATCGTCCACCCACGAAACGTCCAACAAGCGCCGTCACGACAGCCGCGGCATGCAGTCCGACCGTAGCACAGCCGCGGGCCGCACCGCGGCGCCGTCTGACCTCGAATGTGTCGGTGCGAGGTGCCTGCCTGGCTAGCCTCGTAAATCCTTCGTCTGTCGGCGGTATAAAGCTGCGAGGCGGGCGCGCCGAGCCGGACGGGGCCGGGCCGTGCCCGAGCTCGCACCGCGCTGCTACGTCAACACGCCCGGCGCCGCACCTCGGCCCACACCTCGGCTGGCCAGTGTAATCCGATCGGCCAACAGGTGTGCCGGCCGCCGGCGCCCGCTCGTCGACGGGCGGGGTGCGCAACCGACGCCGACGTGTTGGCCAGAGTGTCCGCTGGTCGGTCGGGTCAGCGCGCGTGGCGACCATGCGTCTGATTTGAGCCGCTAACTTGCTCTCTGCCCGCCTGCAATGCGGCTGTGGTCGGTTGTGTGGCTGTGGCTGTGGCCGGCAGTCGTACTCGGCTGTGGTCGGTTGTGTGGCTGTGGCTGGCTGACAGTCGTGCTCGGCTGTGGTCGGTTGTGTGGCTGTGGTTGGCAGTTGTGCTCGGCTGTGGTCGGTTGTGTGGCTGTGGCTGGTAGTCGTGCTCGGCTGTGGTCGGTTGTACGGCTGTGGCTGGCAGTCGTACTCGGCTGTGGTCGGTTGTGTGGCTGTGGCTGGCTGCCAGTCGTACTCGGCTGTGGTCGGTTGTGTGGCTGTGGCTGTGGCTGGCAGTCGTACTCGGCTGTGGTCGGTTGTGTGGCTGTGGCTGGCAGTTGTGCTCGGCTGTGGTCGGTTGTGTGGCTGTGGCTGGTAGTCGTGCTCGGCTGTGGTCGGTTGTGCGGCTGTGGCTGGTAGTCGTGCTCGGCTGTGGTCGGTTGTGTGGCTGTGGCTGTGGCTGGCAGTCGTACTCGGCTGTGGTCGGTTGTGTGGCTGGCTGCCAGTCGTAATCGGCGGCCGTGCCCTCCACTCGGCTGCGCTGATGTGTGGCAGCCACTAATGTCCTGTGCCGCCACTAACGCCTGGAGACGCGCGGCCATCAGGCGCCAGTATCAACTTGTATTCCAACCACTTGGCCCGACGGCTGCAACCTACAACCGGCTGCCACCTACAACCGGCTGCCATCTACAACCGGCTGCCACCTACAACCGGCTGCCACTGCGCCTGCAGCGGCCGCTGGCCAGCTTCAGCCGCCGATGGATGGCCAGCCGTGCGGGGCGGCTGGCCAGCCATCGGCAGAGCGAGGCATGCGGCGGAACCGATCTCCGCGGAACCCGCTCAAGCCGACCGCAACAAGCGACAGTGGTGGACGCCACCACTCTCGTGAAGAGTCGCGTCACTCCGTTCAGGGAACAAATTCAAGAACCAATCCCAGGCCGCTTGAATCGGACTACTGACTGACAGGTCATCCTTAACCTGCTCGCTCCCACCATCTAGTGTCTGAGTCGAAGCGGTAAAATACAACCGCCTGGCCGCCTGGCCTCCTTCCCCACACAGTGCAGTAGCAGTGCCTCACAACCGTCTGGCCTCCTTCCCCACACAGTGCAGTTGCAGTGCCTTATGACGTGACGGATTCCACTCTTTCCACCCACTGGCACGAGCATATATCTTAAATCCTTGTACCACTGGCTCCAAGGCCTGGACGGACGGCCAGGGATCTCTACGGATGGAGGCGGTGCATGGCATCCCATGCTGGCCATAGCTACTCACTTGTCCGCCGCTTACGGGCGTCCAAACTCATCCAACTTCAGCTCATATCTTGCGATTTAATTCAGCGAAGTCCACTGATCTCATCCTGGTGGCCAAAATTGTACCACACAACGCTGTATTAATCGTAGTTACAAAATGCGTGACATGAACGTCGTGCTGTACATCAAAGACGCCGCACACAGCCTGCGTCAGATCTGGGAGCGGCTGCTGCCCACCACGCCGGGCACCGGCCTCCCCGTGTGGCCTCGGCGGCACCGCCACATTGACCCGGTGACGTCAGTGGCGCCGGGAGCGCCACCCGGTGTCTGGCGACCCTCCCACGTCGACACCACCGAGTGGCTATACATTCACAATGCGTTACAGGCACAAATGTCCCGTCCGAGTGTTATTTGTCGAGCGCATTCGAAAAGTTGTGTAATGTGTGACATCATGAATCCGTCTGCTCCGACTGCATCGAAGTCACATCCGTCCGATTACATCGTAGTCACGTCCGAGTGCATCGTAGTTCGACGAACATGGCTTGGGACGTTGTTCCGAACACGAGACAAAAATGGACCGGCGACCAAGATGAGATCCGAAAGGGATTTGGTGCCGACGGATCATTGGTCGACGCCAAAGAATGCCGATGGTCATTAGTTCTTTCGTAGTTCTTTAGTACTTCTAATAATTTAAAGAAAGCTATTGTCCGGACGAACAGCACTCTTTGCTCGGCATCACTACTAAGGTTTACTAAATGTCATCTTGTTTGTGGTATTTGAAGCTGAAACTACGGCCACTTCATCCGGGTAACTTGGGCCCAATGACCAATTAAGCCGAGCTCACGTTGATATGCTAACTGCGGACGAACATTAATCCGGCCATATCAAATTCCATACTTCTAAGGCTAAATTCGTAAATCCCGACTAAATTCTTCTTTTTCGGCATGCTTCGTCCTTGTTGTCTCCCCAGTGAGAACTTCTTAAAACATGTTGTGGGATCCAGAGGTCATTAAAGGTATGTACACTAGAACGGCGTTCCCCCAGGAACGATCCACTGCAGCCTCTTTTTTTCTCTCCTTTCAGCCATTGTCACCTCGTTGGAAAATCCGGGCCTCTTGGTGAGGTCTGAGTTCACCCCATTGATTTGTCTTAATTGGTGCCCCTCCCCCTGTGGAGATGGTGCTCGGTCCACCGGACGAATGTACTGCATTTCAATTGTATGTCCTTACTTCTGCCTGGTAATTCATAAGATTTGTTTTGCTAACTTGCTTTAGTGCCTGTACCGTCTTGGCATTTCGAGTCAAAATTGGAAAATATTTGCTTTGTTTATTTTGTGAATGATCAATTTAGACAAGCGTTTTATCTATCTGAACTAGATGATTGTGTTGAGGCAATTACCTAATAAAGATGCGTCGAGTATGACAGTCAGTATGCCAATTTTGCGTTATCCAACTGCACCAGTGGGCATTTTTGGCAAGCATTTTAAATCAAGCCATGTATGCATTTCCTTCATGGACTATCGCACCAGGCCCTGAATATGCTTATCATAAGATACCGTATCTCTATGTACGGAACCTTCATAAATTATCTATTAATACATTACCGTATGCAGAAGTTATTAATTATGGCGCACAATTTATGACAAGAAAAAGAAGCACGATCAGATACCAGTTATGTACATACCATAGTATAATTAGCTTGAGTACGTGCGAACCAACTACTCATCTGCCATCGACTCTGATGTGCGTATCATGCGATGCATTCCTAATGCTCTGGGACTCATCTCTGTAGCAATCTGACCACCTGCAGAACAACAGCAGCATCACGTGACCCGTGCCTCCCAACTCATCAGGCAGCCTCAGGCCGTAACCGAGGCGTGTAGGAGGCGCCGTGCTACAGCGGGGAACGCAGCCTCGGGCCGTAACCGAGGCGTGTAGGAGGCGGCTGTGCTACAGCGGGGCACGCAGCCTCAGGCCGTAACCGAGGCGTGTAGGAGGCGGCTGTGCTACAGCGGGGAACGCAGCCTCAGGCCGTAACCGAGGCGTGTAGGAGGCGGCTGTGCTACAGCGGGGAACGCAGCCTCAGGCCGTAACCGAGGCGGGTAGGAGGCGTCTGTGCTATAGCGGAGAACGCAGCCTCAGATCGTAACCGAGGCGTGTAGGAGGCGGCTGTGCTACAGCGGGGTAGGCGAGAATACTAGGCGACCATCACACCCAGCAATGTGACAAATCGCCGGCTGATTGCACGGCATCCGCCGCCGACCGAACCATAGTCACCGCTTAAACATGCGAATGGTAGCAGCACCACTTCTGCCACTACTGTATTTGCTCGAGATGCATGCTAGTGGCGATTTACTGTATGTTTGAATGTAATACTTCGTCCATTGTTTTACTCTGGCGTTCAAATAAGAATAGCAGCACTGTGTCTCTTTGTGAGTGCATGAGCTTTGAACTTTGGGCTTGTTTCAGCAAGAGTTGAGTAGACAAAGCCCAGTGGAATTCCTGAAGAATAGGACCCATTTGGCACTATTCAGTGCCGGTTTTATGGCCGCTACAATTTCGGGAACAAACGGGTTAGGGCGAGCACAAAAGGGGTGTCGTCATACCCTAATAATGTAGGGAATAAGGTACCATTGAACCACATGGGTGGAAGTGAAGCCTGAGCGGAAAGATAAACGAAGCAGAACCTGAAATAGTAGCATAACCTGAGCAGAGATTGACTGGTAGTGCGACCTGAATTTATAGTGTAACGGGAGAATACACTTATGCGTATCGGAACATTGCATATTTTGGTAAGTTTATTCAATATGGATAAGCTGAGGCGAACCTTATGTGTTCAAGAACCCATTAAAACAGTACTGTTTTTATACCAGTCTCAAGTATCCGACTCTTGGAGTCAATTCTACAATTATCATAAGCAAAGGGAGCCGTTACCCGCCGCGGCTTTAAAGTTAGAGAACATCTCGACAAGGAGGACGGCACCTGAAGCGATTGTGATACGGACCGACCGCTCTTCACTGAAACAGACCAGGCGCTGTTTGTGCCTGGTCCGATTTGGGAAAGAAATATGGTACAAGTGTAATTATCCACCTCATGTTCATCTTTTGCTAACTTCATGTATTTATTAACGGATTTTTTTTGTGTCGGGTATTATAATTATGCTTAGATTTATATGTAATATTTTTTATAATTCAAAATTTATTTGCAAATATGAACCATATGCGGCCTGCATTCAAAAGTTCCTCAGGTTTGTTGTCGCTAGATGTTAGTTTCAACGGCCAATAATGGTTCAGTTTGTGTGTGTTCAATTGTATGCCTGTATCACGTTTTGCGACACATATAGCCCATTGTTGCACTAATACCGTTCGTCTTTGGCGCTGATTTGCACTGTGAACAAGATTGGTCAATATCAGTCGAATATATAGTGTTTAACTATAACCTCTTTTCGTCTCTTTTTGTCAAACATAATACCAGAATGTGAATGTATTTTGCTTAGATGAGATATGCATTGTCATGCTGCGACATTCGTCCCATTACGCGTTTCAATGCTTCAGTGACATACATTATTCATAAATTAATGCTATGAAAGTGTCCCCCACCCACCGAAAACATCGAAACCTCCTAACTTGTGCATCGACCACTGCATGTTGTAATACAACTTTGTCCATGCGCGCAGGCATCGTGTTGTAATACAACGTTGTCCATGCGCTCAGGCATCATGTTTTAATACAACATTGTCCATACGCCCAGGCATCGTGTTTTAATACAACGTTGTCCATTCGCGCAGGCATCGTGTTTTATTACAACGGTGTCCATGTGCGCAGACATCGTGTTTTAATGCAACGTTGTCCATGCGCGCAAGCATCGTGTTTTAATACAACGTCGTACATGCGCGCAGACATTGTGTTTTATTACAACGGTGTCCATACGCGTAGACGTCGTGTTTTAATGCAACGTTGTCCATACGCGCAGGCATCGTGTTATATTACAACGGTGTCCATGCGCGCAGGCATCGTATTTCACCATGCAATCGCACGTGTGAAGAAGTATTGTACACAGTCTATCTCAATATCCAGTGGTAGTATTTGTGTGTAGTGTACACAACCGGGTGGTTCATTGGTCAAATAGCATAGCCTGTGTTCGCGAGTGATGCTCATGTTTGGCTCCGAGTTCGAAACTACATGTCTCCGGTGCTCTTTCCAGTAGATACTACAAGTGGGAGAGGAGAGAGAATTCGTCATGAGCTGCTTCGTTGACAGTAAGCCTAAGAGCGATCCTGCAAATTCGCAATACCCACGTTTGTGTTTCACAAACATTCACTACGGTCGTCTACGACGTTCCGTAGCATGCTGAACGCCCACAACTTCATTTTAGCTGACACGTTCCGAGAATAGACCGCCTTTATCTTGGGATGGTGTTAGTATCGTACAATACAACTGGACAACGAGCCCACCACACGCCAGGGCTAAAAAAAATCTTTTCGGTGGTCGCCGACGAGATACAATTCTGGGAAATTGGTCGTCAATCAGGTACGGGTCCAATGGGGAGGGGTGGGGTTGGGTGGTGAAAGGGGCGGTTGTCCCTCGGGATTGGATAACATGAAATTTTCGAAACATGATTTTTCATGATTACTCACTTTTTGCAGATCTGACGGCCTTCCATGCGTTCTTCGATTGTTTCATCAGAAATAGGTGTCGCTTGGCGCCCTGAGTAAATTTTTGCGCGCCAAAAGGAGTGTCGTCCTTCCCATAGGAACTCCTGGATGTCGCTCGGAGAGCAAAGTCCCTGGGAGGCAGTGGAGGATGAACAAAATTCCCTCGAAGATAGCGAAGAATGACACACTCTGGAGTTCGGCACATAAAGGTGAAAAATCCCAAGCGATCTTCGGCAATCGGACATCAATTACTCACAATCTTCTACCGTGTATATAATAGATTACATTTCTAGTCCAGATGAATGTTTATAATTCCCATTAGCTGTCATCTTACATCACATACAAAACAACGAAAAATTATTCATTACTGATAGGTACAATAGTTCTACACTTGGACGGTAGTAACAGAACTAGTAGGCATAAGCCTTTTCCTTTAATATCTTCTTAAGCATATTTTTCAGCTGGATATATTTTGTGGAAGAAACATGAAAATACGCTGATATGGATGGAATCCTGATCTATATGAATTTCAGTGTTGCACTTCAAAATAGCGTCCTATCAAAAAAATAATTTTCTAGGCAATGCAAAATTGGGCATAACTAAGATAACATTTCACACCATTGCCGATCAGTTTTAGCCGCGGCATCGGCAACCTAACAGCCATCACAGTGACCGCCTCACGGGTGCGGCAGCGGCCGCCTCACAGCCCTGACCATGGCCGCCTCACAGTCACAGCAGTGGCCGCCTCATAGCCTTGGCAATGGCCGCCTCACAGTTGCGGCAGCGGATTCTATATGATCTCTATGATACCTATACAAAGAAAAGTACCATCATTGTGCTGTAATATGTGTGCATATTAGAGATGCTGTTTTTATTTAAAAAATAATTGGAAATGGCACAGCAAATTCTGGCATGGCAAGGTGGATGGCAAAGAAAAGCAAAGTAAGCAGACCAAATCAGCACCAGCTCTACATTCCAATGCTCTTCCATATAGGTATCTTTATCTAAACCTTCTCCACTTGCCATCTTAAGAGCTTCAGTAATTTGTAGTTTAGACTGTATACAAGACATGCTAATCAGCAATTACATGTTTTTCCTCTGTAAAGCAAAGGTGTTATCATAGGATATCGTATGTTAGGATTTCTAATTTAATGAAATACAAAAAGTACAAGTTAATTTTGTCCCCACAAAAGGTGGTAAATTTATGATTTGAGGTAATTTTTGAGTTATTGGACCTTCCTTTTCGAACGGTTTATGAACATGGTTAACATGATGTGACCGCTCATTTCCTCTGCAATGAGGAATTGCCAACTTTTCAGTTGGCAGGTAGAAGAACACTAAAAAGGTGGCCTTCAATTGGGTACTTATAGCATGCAAATAATGTTCAAAAGCAAAAGAAATAGCATAACCTAACCAAGCTACCATGAGAAAAGAAATATTTTAAAAAAATAGAAAGATTTCATACTTATTTCTCAAGATTCATCAAATGAAAAACCTAACCTAACCTAGCCCAACCTGCTTTTGAAGGAAAAATCAACATCGTTTTTTTTTAAAGAAAATTGTTATCAATAAAAACACCTAAACTAACCTCATGTAACCAAACCTAACAATATGTTTTGCTTCATGGCAGTAAAATGTGTGTAAAACTTGTCCTGTGAATACCTAAAAGCACAATAATACCCAAAATTTTACACTAGATGATTTTTTTACTTTCAGAATGACATGACACTTCAGGACAATATTAGGTAAATCTACACCTTAAGGTAATTTTTGAATTCTTAGAATTTCTTTTTCCAATGCAATCTCTATGAATGTGGTCAACATGATGTGACCACTCATTTCCTGTGCATATGCATACTTTTCAGTTAGTAGGCAAAATAACACCAACAAATGGGCTTGGAGTTGGGTAATATAGCATACAAATAATGTGCAAAAGAAAGAAAAAAATGCAACATAACATAACCTAACCTATCCTAGCCTAACCTTCCATGTAATAAAATACATTCCTTGCAAAAATAAAATTTTGAATTTTTCTCAAACATTTTCAAATAAAAAAACCTAACATAGCCTACCCTAGCTCAATCTGTTTTTGAAGAAATACTTTTTTGTTGAAAAAGGTTAAAAAAGGAGTGTTTTTAACTTAAAAGAAAAGCTTAACCTAACCAGTCCTTGCCCTATTGTTTGCTTCATGGAGGTAAAATGTGTGCAAAACTTGCCTCATGCATACCTTAAAGTGCAATTATACCCAATATCGTGAGATCATATTTCTGAACATGATTAAGACAATGGAACCATTCATTCCTGTTCAAAATGGAATGGAATTATGTTTTGCTTTTTTTTTTATTTTCAGAAAACGTTTGATTTTTTATTTTTCTGAAGATAGTGTTCGACTCTGATATATTTCTTTCAAGAAAGAAAAAGACTAGGTTAGAATGAAAGGCTTGACATAACACATGGGATAAAGCATAAAATCACCTAGCGGCAGCGGTTATGTTAGATTAGGATTTATTTGACATATTACATTCTTCTTCATTATATATTGCCCCAACTACATATCATGATATTATCTTATATTGATATTATCTTCGTTACCAACTGAAAAGTATGCATGCACTTGTGCTGGTAATAGGTAAATGGCTAGGTAGGCAACATTCTACATCATCTTAATCCCATTATGAAACATGTTCTTATAATATTTTTGTCTTAAAATGTCATATCCAAAGTAAAAAAACAAGCTTACACTCTGGACACTGCTACCCATGATCATATCCTTGTACCTAGGAAGGTACCTTGATAGCTAGGTAGGTTCCTACCTAGGTACCTAAGCAGGTAAGAGCATCAACATACCTTTCTGTATTATCCTGATCCAATTTGACCTCTGACCTCCAGGAGCAAACTGGCTCCCTGTAAGTATCTTGAATGATTAGATGGAGTCCACGCCTGGATATCTAACTAGGTACCAACCTCGGCAATGTCAATATGAATCAAGGCAGTTAAGCAATCTATTCACGAAAACGCGACATTAATTCACCATCACGATTAGGTACAAGAACCGTAAACAACCAATTTTCGAACGAACGACTGAACAAGCCACCAAGAGTTGCCTGATTTCCAATTCCTCATTTACAACTAGATTCCTAGGCGACGACCACATTGGTCGGAGGGTCGGCGTTCCGTCGGCACTTTTGGCGACCACGGTATGCCATTGGTTTAGCATTGTGGTTGCCAGAAAAGCGCCGTCCTGTGCTGACGGGAGGTTCTAGTATAAATATGGTAGGTCAGAGGGACGGGACATTTGGTAGCATTAGGGGTACGCTCCTAGTATACTTTTGATCTGGAAAAAGATAATTGCTGCTAAATGAAAATATCTGGTACATCGACTAATTCTATCATTTATGGTTCAAATGTTGACGGACATATCAAAGCAAAATTCTGGTTTTGGTCGCCACTGTGGCCTGGTGAGTCTGCACCTGGTCGCCGACGCTATCGCCAGGACGGTGCTATTTTTTAGCCCTGCCACACGCCAGCGAGGGGCCAGACGGCGGCTCAGCCGCACTGCTTCTGACAGTGAGCTGCCCCCTCGAGTGACTGTGGCGCCAGTTGAGATGCCTCGCTGGTCCCAACCGATGACCTGTCGTCCAGCACATCGCCGCCCCTAACGCCGGCCGATCTGTGTTTCCAGTTCGTCGCACACCCGAACGTGCAGCAGCTCCTGGCCTCTATCTGGTACGAGGGACTGCCCGGATTCCGGCGGAAAAACATGTTCCTGCAGATGATCGAGGTGGTCCGGATCGGCGTTCTGTTTCCGTTCTTCTCGTTCTGCTACATCACGGCGCCCCACAGCCGAATGGGCCGCACCATGCGCAAGCCGTTCATCAAGTTCATCTGCCACGCCGCCTCCTATCTGACATTCCTCGGTAAGGACGCAAGTGCTGTTTGCTGCATCTCTTTGGAATGGCTTGGAGCATTCAAATTTTATCCAGAACATAGCCAGTGTAACGGCACTTCATAGCCGTTCGTGTACGAAGAGCAAGCAGTGGGCTGTAGATAAAGCCTGTGGATTCCAAGTTCGCTGTTCGTGGAAGAATTTCAGGAACAGTAAAATATATTTCGGTGATTCGGCACCGTGCATTTTCTGTGGTGATCTCGCCTCACCAGCACCACGCACCTCGCACCGCCAGCACTCGAAATTCTGGATACCTGGCTCATGTTCGGCAGGGGAACCCAGTTTCGTCAATGGAGCCTCAACTCGGCGCCAAGCGAATTGAAAACCAATCTGCTTCGGCCGAAATCGGCGAATGATGCAAGGCTATCGAACGCCATTTGAATCGGCTCGGCTCGCCAATCGGATGCTCAGATAGATGGGGGTCGGTTGCACTACCACCCCCTCCCAGTCAGTGGCGTTCGGTCAAGCCTCAGTCAATGATGGGCTGAAGTCCGGGAGCTAAGGCCATTCTAGAGCCTCGTTACAATGCAATTTTCAGACCTACATTGAAACATTTCTCACAAGGAAATCTTGGAAGATATAGTAAAAACAGTAAAATATGATCGCATGAACAAGTGATCGCGTATTTAAAAAAAAACGACGAAGTGACCTCCAGGAAGGTCACTAGGTAAGGTGGAGTTATAACCGGACCATTCTCAAGAACAAATAAAGTCCTCTAATAGTGTTCCAAGCTTCAAGTCATTATCAGGTCAGGTCACTAAGATATGACCTGAGAAGTCCCGTGAGTAAGCGTAGTACAGGCGCTCTGGAGGAAACGCACGATGAATTACGAAATACAAATGGTTAAATCAGGGTTTGCAAGGGCAATTTTGCCCATTTCGCTCCTGATGGGAGTTGGACCACGAAATATAGCTTGGCAATATTGGGCACTTTTAATTATTTTCAACAGAAATAGAACAATTAAATTTGTTACGTCCCAAAAAGGAGAAAAGTGGCTTTTAGTTGGTGCCACACACTACCTTATCTTTGGCTCAGCTGGGCTTGTTCTTGGCAGGTCGGGTTGGGTCGCTCATGTGAACTATCGTGGACTTGTCCAAAGGCGATGACCCGTTCTGACGTCGTGACGTCACTCATTGACGTTGACGTCAACGTCATTGTCGTGACGTTCTGACGTCACTCATTTGCAAACGTCCCCGTCCAATTTAATTACGAGCAATGACGAAGCCCAAGCGAACCTACTCCCAAGCAGAGCAATTTTCCCCCATGATATTGTGTCTCAATTTATGTTCAATTTATGAATTTATGAGCGCTCAACTTATGTTCAAATTCAACTTTTATGACAGGGCTAGGTTGACGACGGTCCTGTGCTGATGGATGTTTGTCGGTGATGGTCTAGCCTGCTTCGGCTTTAGAGCGGCCGCCCAGGCGCCAGCTTCGTGTTGCATCACGACACCACGTGACCTGCGCCCCGCCGTCGGACAGTGTCAGTTCCCGGCCACACAGGCACCGGCTTCGTGTTACGTCACGGCACCACGTGACCTGCTCCCCGACGCCGGGCAGTGTCAGATCCCGGCCACCCGGGCACCGGCTTCGTGTTACGTCACGGCACCACGTGACCTGCTCCCCGACGCCGGGCGGTGTCAGGTCCCGGCCACCCGTGGCGTTGAATGATTCCATGTGGCATAAGCTGAGCGGGATGGCTGGGAGACAACGGGGATCGTGGCACAGTGTATCAGACTTCGACTATCCGGAATAATTGCGCTTAAGTTTGAGACACGCACACCTCATTCAGTAGTACGGATTTTGGTACGTATAGCCAATTTCGGCGGAGGCAGAATACTTTTTCCAACGTACACGCGCCGAAACTGAAGGCACTGTTTCCGCAGTCGGAATCCTCTGCCAAATATCGAGAACGCATCTAATATTTGAATGTGCTGTGCCGAGTTGTCCATGTCAGTTATCAGTTTTTCACTATCAGTTTTTCTTATTTCTGGAATTCGTCCGTTACTACCTCTGCGTTGCTACCGTGACCCGGTCGTGACATTGTAACTGCCGTCACTCGGTTGTCACTCAATTGTGACTGCCGTGACTAGTCTGTAACTACCGTGACTGGTCTGTGACTGCCGTGACTCTGCCGTGATTCGGTTGTGATTCTGCTGTGACCCGGCTGTGACTACCATGACCTGGTGGCCGCCGTGACTCGATCGTGACTGCCGTGACTCTGCCGTGATTCGGTTGTGATTCTGCTGTGACCCGGCTGTAACTACCATGACCTGGTGGCCGCCGTGACTCGATCGTGACTGCCGTGACTCTGCCGTGATTCGGTGGTGTCTCGGTCATGACTCTGCCATGAGTCGGTGATGAATTGGTCGTGACTCTGTCATAACTCGGTCGTTAACAAGTAGTGATTCTTTCATAACTTTACCGTGACTCGATCGTAATTCTACCGTGACTCGATCGTGACGCGGTTGTGACCAAATTGTGACTCGGTCGTGACCCAGTTGTGACTCGGGATTGACTCTGTCATGACCCAGTCGTGACGCAGATCTGACTCAGTCGTGATCCAGTCGTGACTCGATCGTGACCCAGTCGTGACTCTGTGGTGGCCAGTCGTGACCCAGTAGTGACTCAGTCGTGACCATGTCGTGACCCAGTCGTGACTCTGTTGTGACGCAGTCGTGACTCGGTCATGACTGTCGTAACTTTGTCGTGACCCAGCCGTGACCCAGTCGTGACTCTTACGTGACTCGGTCTTGACCAAGTTGTGACTCAGTTGTGACCCTGTCGTGACCCAGTCGTGACTCGGTGGTGGCCCAGTCGTGACTCGGTCGTGACCTAGTGGTGACTCGGACGTTACCCGGTCGTGACCCAGTAGTGACTCAGTCGTGACCCTGTCGTGACCGAGTCGTGACTCTGTTGTGACGCAGTCGTGACTCGGTCATGACTGTCGTGACTTTGTCGTGACCCAGTCGTGACTGAGTCGTGACTTTGTCGTGACCCAGTCGTGATCCAGTCGTGACTCCATCGTGCGGTGTATTTCAGTGTTGCTCATCCTGGCGTCGCAGCGGATCGAGACAGTGGTTTTCGACTGGTTCGGCATGGCTAACGTGGCACGTGGTTGGATTGCCACGGACGTGACCACCAAGCGAGGCGCGCCGCCCAGTCTGGTCGAGTGGCTCATCCTGGCATGGGTGACAGGTGAGTCTGTTGTTCGGCTCCGTCCTATAGTCTACCGAGTGACTCATCCTGGCAAGGATGACAGGTGAGCTTGCCCGTCGGCTCTGTCCTATTTCCTACAGCAGCTTTGATTGTCTAACAGCTCTAGCCAGACCACAGGACTACGATTTACTAAGAACTATTTGGGCTTTATTATTTTGACTTTATTCGGGTGACAGAGCGTGTTTAAGTACCGTAATTGGGAATAACCGTACACCAGCCGTATTTAAGAAGAATGTCTATCGGTTGGACTTCGTTGACTTCCGAATTGACGTAACTTTATTAATTTTACAAATTTAAGGCAGCGTGCTGCGACATCACGTCCCCATATTTCTTCTGACCATGTTTTGGAGTGTGTCGTATCTAAATTGTTTAAATGAACGTATTTTGCAATCAAGTGATTTGCCTGCAGTCACAGCGAAAGTCACGACAACACACTAATGGGTACTTCTAAAACTACGTCAATGGCTGACTCGCAGGTGCAATCAACAAATAACAGTAACTTGCGTGCAAGGTGTGGAATTATAATAGAACATCGCTCCACACTGGGCCCGGTTACCATTACAAAGTAGTCACTCAAGCCCGAGATGCGAAAGATAGCTTCAGATTTCAACGTTGGCGCATCCATACAGATCGTGGTAATACAGGTATGTAAGTCGAGCTACACCAGCTGAACGAATAATTTGAGGTTGAAAGAAAAGCAGAGTTCATTGAGAAAACTTTGCGAGAGTCGACTTGGTAGGGCCGCCCGATTCATATCGGAGTTGAGCACTGCCAATTTGATTTTCATTGGATGAGATGACTGATAATGAAGTATGATAGGCGATGTCATAGGCTTAAAATAAAGCTCCGTTGTGTAAGAGCCATCCGGTTGAATTGAGAACATAGTATCACGGAGAGGCATGTATTTGGAGTGCACACTGTTCCAGCGGAAATAATTTGTCTGTGTGGTGTTGGTTGATTTTCGTGTAAAAATATATCAGTTTACACAAACCATGGGTCCAGATTCCGAAAATGTCGTCAATGTATCGAACGTAAATAACTGGCATGTCCCGCACAGAGCTAAGAAAACTGGTCCCAAATGCGTACATGAAAGCTATGTATAGCCAGTGGTGGTGCTCATCGATTACCCATCGCAACTCCCTTAACCTGTTGGGACATGGAATCGTCAAATGTTGCCAAATTATTTGTAAAGATGTGCTGCATCAGAAAACCTGTGCGTCAGGTTGCGAGCTGTTCCGAGGTTCGGCCATGTGTGGGAGAGGATTACACATTTTGGGTGTGCTACGTGGTGAGCTGTGTAAGACGTGATGTTATTATGTTGTCACATGCCGTTAATGTTTCGTGCTCGTAAGACTGTCATTTGTGTCGATGTATGCAAGTTCGTGATCATGGCTAAAGGCCGAAACGTGAAACATATATTTTGGACAGTGTTCATATAGAATTTTCTTCTCCTGTTAAACGAAGGACGATAATTGTACTTCCACTATATATGAGATGTCAATTAATGGACGCTAAATAATAAGCAGGTAGATAAGCATAACTATGACGAAGTTGTCGATGTGCAACTCAAAGTTCAGTATAACAAGCCAATCTGGCGTCAGGTAAACTTTGAAATTAGAAACTTTGGGAGTTGTAAATCTTGCCAATTAGGCAATGCAAAATTATACAATATTGACCAATCTCACTCATGATTCAAGGAAAAATTTTAGATAGACGAATCGTACTAATGATTCAAGGAGATATTATATTATATAGACAAGTCTTACTCATGATTCATGGTAGGATTATATTATATAGACAAATCTAACGCATGATCCATGGAAAGATCATATTATATAGACAAATTGGATAGCCTTTTATGCTCGCTTCAGTCTTCGGATATATCCAAAAAGAACTAACAACTTACAACTAAAACAATTTACAACTAACAACTAAAAAACTGAACCTTACCTATTTGCCACGAGCCTGTCCGAGTGGATCTTCCTTCAGCTGCCAGACAGCTAGACTTCAGTGGCCCTGTCGATGCGCCCATAGCGCATTCCAGCGCTTACTCGCAACACAGCGCATTTCAGCGCTTATCGGCAACATAGCGCATGACAATCCTCATCTGCAACATAGCGCATGCCAGCGCTTACCGGCAACATAGCGCATGACAATCCTCATCTGCAACATAGCGCATGCCAGCGCTTACCGGCAACATAGCGCATGACAATCCTCATCTGCAACATAGCGCATTTCAGCGCTTATCGGCAACATAGCGCATGCCAGCCCTTACCCGTAACATAGTGCTCTTTCGTGGCGTATAGCTTTACCACGGACCCTAGAGCTACGGAACAAACACGGATATATAGCTTCGACCTCTAGAAGAGCTTCCAGAGGAGCTTCGAAAGACAGCTCTTTCAATTTTAATTCACAAGGTTCTAGGCCGTCTACGTTTTGCATTTACATCACGTCATCTGGGGTTCAGTGTTCGGTGTTACAGAACTTGCAGTACTGAATGTAGGCTTTGCACTTGGCGCTTTGCTGTCATTAGTCTGTTACAAGATAGGAGGAAATACAATATACTGTATAATTGGGTCTGTTTCAGGTAAACGCTATAGCATGCCATCAGCCCGTTTAATTCAATGCCTGAATCGAAATAATACGGCTGCTGCGCTGGATTCAGAAAATTCCCAACGCCAGGTGAATACACCAAGAAAGCTTCACAGCACTTCCATATCTTAAGAGATGGAATTTACTAGCCCTCGCTTGCGATCCGCCCAACAAAGTAACCTACGGCCCCAGAAGTGAACAAACCACCAAAATGGTGACGAATTGTTCAGCACCCTTTTCAGTGGAGCAACGACAATTTGTTAGTGCATTGTGGATGCTCAATGAAAACGTTATCAACATATATGTGTAGTCTCCGAGGGTAGGCTCCGTAGTGTAGGCTACGTGTCACTGCTAGCGTGCGAACCCAAGAATCCGGGCTTCAATTCCTGTATTTGCGGCACGATCTCCATCTGTATTCGACTCGGTCACGGCCGGATAGCGCGCCGCACCCACAACCTCGCGCCATCGCGTCCCGGGCCCGACCCCGGCTCCTCCGCCAAGGCGACCCGAGGCCACCACCGCATGGCCCCGGGCGCGCCGCCGCAGAGGCACACTCAGCACAGCAGCACGCACGCACAACACGTGGCGCCCGCTGCACCGCCGGCCGCGGCCACACCGCTGCTGCTCCCCTTGCGTGAGCCCGGTCATCACGCCGCATACCGCCGGGCACGGGCGGAGGCAGGTGCACCACAGCCCCCTTACAAATGGATAACCATTGGTACATCACAGATGTTCCAGGTGACCACGGAAAGCAGCTTTGCTGTAAGACGGCATCGGTTGTCTTCCACAGCATGAACATGTCACGATCTCAATCCAGTCCACCTCCTACAGCATGCACATGTCATGATCTCAAGTCAGCCCACCTCCTACAGCATGAACATGCAATGATCTCAAGCCAGCCCACCTCCTACAGCATGAACATGTCATGATCTCAAGCCAGCCCACCTCCTACAGCATGAACACGCCACGATCTCAAGCCAGCCCACCCACTACACCACCTCTTCGACCCAACCACCCCTTCCGGTTCCATTATATCAGCACCTGAAATCGATTTCACGAACGGAGAAGCCAGACAGGCTATCCATTAATTAGCCTGGTTATTTAGCTATCGCCCAGATGACATTTCTTAATCAGTGGCCTGTTGCACTACCCGTGGAAGATGATAGTCGATGATCTACCCTCCAGGCTATCACGTGTGAATTGTGACCGACATGGCTGGACTCCTCCCCGCTCCCACCGTCGATGTCAATTCCCTCTGTCACTGGGCGGGAACATGACTTTCGATTGTTGGACAGGTCTCATCTGGAGCGAAATTAAGCAACTGTGGGACATCGGTCTACAGGAGTACGCCAGCGACCTGTGGAACGTCATAGACTTCGTCACCAACGCGTTGTACGTGGCCACCATCGCACTGCGAGTGGTCGCCTTTCGGCAGGTACACAGTGACGACCTACCTATCGGCAGGTGCACACTGCCTTGACATTCACTGGCCGGGGCTCTCCTCAGCCGGACAAAGCCGCTAAACACCCCATCCGTTCTGGACACCGGATCTGCTCAGTGAAGTGCTCACTCCCTTGAGAGTCACTGCTGTTGTTCAGTGCTGCAATTCGGTGTACCGTGCTCTCGTCAATAGGACTCTCTTCGCCGTCCTCCCACGGTGTTCTGCTGATGCACGAGTCGCCTCCGCCTCGCTGACGAGCCCGTGTGTGGTGCCTCCTCTGACCCCGCCCACCTGCCGCCGTCCTGGTGACGAGCCCGTGTGTGGTGCCTCCTCTGACCCCGCCCACCTGCCGCCGTCCTGGTGACGAGCCCGTGTGTGGTGCCTCCTCTGACCCCGCCCACCTGCCGCCGTCCTGGTGACGAGCCCGTGTGTGGTGCCTCCTGTGACCCCGCCCACCTGCCGCCGTCCTGGTGACGAGCCCGTGTGTGGTGCCTCCTCTGACCCCGCCCACCTGCCGCCGTACTCCCACAGTGTCCTGATGACGAGCCCGTGTGTGGTGCCTCCTGTGACCCCGCCCACCTGCCGCCGTCCTGCTGACGAGCCCGTGTGTGGTGCCTCCTCTGACGCCTCCCGCCTCCCGCCGTTCCAGGTACAGAAGGAGCTGGCTGACAACACGGGCACGGCGAATTTGCCGCGCGAGTGCTGGGACGCCTGGGACCCCATGTTGATAGCCGAAGGCCTGTTCGGCGCGGCGAACATATTCAGGTTAGCATTGGTCGGTGATTGGGCATTGTTTTCGTCACCGTCTCCTGATGGGATAGGGCGGTGCGCATATACTACCTTAGCATGCATTCCGTGCAGCCGCCATCGGGTGACAGGTGATCAGTGTACACAGCTGCCATCGGGTGACAGGTGATCGGTGTACAAGCTGCCATCGGGCGACAGGTGATCAGTGTACACAGCTGCCATCGGGTGACAGGTGATCAGTGTACATAGCTGCGATCGGGATACGCGTGATCAGTGCACAAATAATGTATTAATTTCTGAACTTGAAGCCTTAAGTGACGAAATAAGCATCCAGTGGTTGTGGGATAGACATTCCACGATTTTTTATTTAAAAAAATGCAATGAGCAAAGCTTTTTATAGTCGTGTGTTGTGCTTTGTTGAGTTAGTTGCATTCCGTATTATGTACATATTGAGCTCTTGTTCATGATGAGTACAAATTGAGGAGAGAGCACCTCTAGCTTTGGGACGAGTCGAACCACGTCAATAGCAATGCTCGTGACCGTCACCGTTACCGTAAACAGACTCTCAGTGACCGTGACCGTCACCATCACCATAAACGGCCTCTCTATGACCATGACCGCCACCATCACCGTAAACGGCCTCTCTGTTACCGTGACCGTGACCGTCACCTTAATCAGCCTCTCCGTGACCGTGGCCGCCACCGTCACTGTGAGGTAAGCGGTCTCTGTGACTATGACCGTCACCGTCACCGTAAATGGCCTCTCTATGACCGTGACCGTGACCGCGACCATGACCGCCATCGCTACCGTAAACAGCCCCTCTCTCTCTCTCTCTGTTGCAGTTCGCTGAAGTTGGTGTACATATTCTCCATAAATCCTCATTTGGGCCCGCTGCAAGTCACTCTATCAAGAATGGTGCTGGACATCATGAAGTTCGCGTTCCTGTTCCTGCTCACGCTGTTTGCCTTCTCCTGCGGTAAGCTGACCGCCGACCGATGATTGAACATCTGTCATCGAACTCGCCAACTACTGAACTGTCACCGCCGGATATACATTGCACCTAAGTCACCAAGAAACATCATTCGAGCATACGCCGGCGTGTGATTTATGGAAACTCCGTAATTGCTCTGGTTCTCTCGGGCCTCCTATCCGAATGATGCTCTAATTTCATAGCATTAGTTCAGGATGAAGTCGGAACAATGGCGATATATAGTCAATGTGTGTCGTCTATAACAGAGGGGCGGCGAGAAGACCGCATGCACTAGACGCTGCCTCAATCATGCTAAAGTAAGCTAGCCATGCGAAAGCTAGCCATGAATCAGCCAGCCAGGAGACTTCCAAGTTGATTTAATTTCTTCTTGCTTAAGCTTCCCGCAGCTAGACTACCCAAGTATATTCACAACATACGATGCGACATGATACATGTGCTATAATTGGATTGGTAGGAAAACTTTAAATACCCTCGTATTATGTAACAATCACGTGAATTCTAGTCGACGCAATCCATGCTTTCCATGGATAAAATCAGTGAATGCTTGGGAATCCCGACATGCTGTCCATTAACGAGTATCCATGTGCCACTAGACTTATGAGTAACATTGGGGTAGGGCAGTCGTCTCCAAACCGGAAGGTTGTGGGTTCGAATCCCACCTGTCGTTGCTCTTCACCCGCGACTAATTCACGGGAGAGATTGGCGACGCGACATTACCAGACCAGTTAGTGCATGGCATGACCATTGCCTAACCAACCGTGTGCAATAAGTGTCTGTACCGACAACTGCCGGTATGGCAACGTGGATCGACGGACCGGACCGCCAATGATGGCCTGGTGAAATCGAAATATGGAAAGTATGTAAATAAACAGCAACGATCAAGTCTTTCTATAAATTATTTTGAGCAGCGATAGTTATCAATTATCTACGTTTCGTCATCATATCGGATATTGACATATAATAGACCGAATTATCCGCGGGATGCAAAACTCACTCATGTGTCATTTTATAAACTAATGCGAAGGAGGCCTCCTTTGGGTTGGCAAATACATAGTTAGCAGGCCTCGTTCCACTATCGCATATATTGCGAACGATTGAACCACCATGTCACAAATTGCGAGCGTGCTGGTTCATTACGCCAACCGCCGGTCGACGGCAACGAACGACCAGACGCATGAAGTATGCAGTCCCGACAACACAACCCATCTCAGTCGTGCTCCTCGGAGATGCATGTGCGCCTCCCGCTGGTGCAGCACAACCGGAGATGGGTCACCAGCGCAGGGGAGGCATGTGCGCCTTCCGCTGGTGCAACACAACTGGAGATGGGTCACCAGCGCAGGGGAGGCACGTGCGCCTCCCGCTGGTGCAATACAACCGGAGATGGGTCACCAGCACACAACTGGAGATGGATCACCAGCACACAACTGGAGATGGGTCACCAGCGCAGGAGAGGTACGTGCGCCTTCCGCCGGTGCAATACAACCGGAGATGGGTCACCAGCACATAACTGGAGATGGATCACCAGCACACAACTGGAGATGGGTCACCAGCGCAGGAGAGGTACGTGCGCCCCCGCTGGTGCAATACAACCGGAGATGGGTCACCAGCACACAACTGGAGATGGATCACCAGCACACAACTGGAGATGGGTCACCAGCGCAGGGGAGGCACGTGCGCCTCCCGCTGGTGCAATACAACCGGAGATGGGTCACCAGCACACAACTGGAGATGGATCACCAGCACACAACTGGAGATGGGTCACCAGCGCAGGAGAGGCACGTGCGCCTCCCGCCGGTGCAATACAACCGGAGATGGGTCACCAGCACACAACTGGAGATGGGTCACCAGCGCAGGAGAGGCACGTGCGCCTCCCGCTGGTGCAACACAACTGGAGATGGATCACCAGCACACAACTGGAGATGGGTCACCAGCGCAGGAGAGGCATGTGCGACTCCCGCTGGTGCAATACAACCGGAGATGGGTCACCAGCACATAACTGGAGATGGATCACCGGCACACAACTGGAGATGGATCGCCAGCGCATACGAGTTCCGTCTCGGTCGGCGCGCTCCGCTGTCCCGACTGATCGCCGCTGAATCAATCAAGGGCTGGCGGGGGCGGTCGAGCCCGGCGGCGGCAGGGCCGACGCCGGCCTACACCGACAGGAGAGGATGCTGCCATCTCGGCCGGGCCACCGGCACCCCTGCGGACATATCAGCCGGCGCAGGGCTCAGCCTCAGTCGTCACGTTCCCGGCGCCAGCCGGTTCAAGGTCAGCCGGATGCAGACCAGCCCAGTGCAGACGGTCGTTGCGTTGCGCCTTCGGCAGGCGGCAGACGGCCTACCGGAGGCTGTGCGTGACGTAACGGGCGCCGCTGGCGGTGTGTTTGACGAGAGTCATCGGCAGAACGGAAACAAGCCGTGTCGCGTAGTTGGTGCGTCGGCACGATTTGTGTTACGTTGTGTAAGATACACATCGGGAGCAAATGTCCACTCCATCTATTCTATCCCCGTTTGCGAGCCGCTTGGCTATCTTCAGCTTGCTCCTAAAGTTAAGTTTCCCTGATGCACATTTCCCCATTGGCTATACGCTGTCACGTTAGACAGCTTTGTGCCAACCAAGCATAAGTTGGCTTTGATGAGAATTGCCACAACGTAGCACATCCTTCACGTTTGCTGGACAGCATCAGATCAATCATGAAGAGCAGCGGCGGGTTCCGATTGAAACTGGAGGCAACAAACAATCCGGGCGCTTCACATGGCTGGAAAATTCGACCGCAGCGGACATTGGAGCTCTGCAGCGAGCGCCCGGCTGGCTGCTATTGCCGTTTAACAGTTTGAAGCTGGCCCAGACCCGTTTGTCTGTCAGCAGCACAGCTCGATAACAGCACCATGCCATTGGCAGCGCGGATCACGTTCAGCCATGTTCCACACGATGTCCGCGCTGCTACACCGCCGTTGTTGCCGTGCTCCGTACGATGTTGGTGCCGTGCTCGGTCGGATCCGTCGAGGCGCACCGCAGTTGTTGCCGCGCTCAGATGACGATTATATGGATGTGTTGCCAGACTGCGGCCGACAGATTACGGCCCGCGGCGGCGAACGACACCGCCTGCGGCCGTGTCCGACCGAAAACAACAGCCAGCCAGCCAGCCAGCCAGCCAGCCAGCCAGCCAGCCAGCCAGCCAGCCAGCCAGCCAGCCAGCAGGGCCGGCCAGCCAGCTTCCCATCTCTCACACATCGGCCTGGCTTCTGAGCAAAAGCAGTGCACTACGATAGGCAACGACAGTCAACAAGAACACGCGTTAAATTTCGCTGCTAGGACGGCCGGCTGACGATCAAGTGCGACAATGAGAAGATTCAGTGCCGCGTCGCCGACGAAGACCACCATTTCTGTTGTCCCCCTGACATGCTTGAATGGGCTTTGGTCACCAGGTTTTCTACAGAAACGACAATATATTCATTGATTTATGCATTATACATTTACTTCGTTTTCGTCCTTTCACACAACTCCAAAACAATACAATTGAACTCCAGTTTCAACGGGAACACGCGAACAATGAAAGATATACTTTGTTTGAGCTCAAGGTGCCGTCACTGCTGTCCTCGGTGCCGCTGCTAACACAGGAGCCATACGTGGCGAAGACGGGATGGAGAGCCTTGAGTTAGGGTATTATGATTCATTAATTAGAATCAAATCAAGTCAGTAGCGAGCTTGGTTACCGACCATTTTGCAAAGAATGACCATTGTTTCCTTAATCCATTATAGTAGTTAGTTGGTGCGTGACTCATGTCCAGTGCATGCCTATCGTCTCAGTACAGTGTGTATCAATGTGCCATGTTGCAAGGCATCGTAGTTCTTGAGTATTGGCATGATCTCAATGGCTTGAGTACTGGCAGATCTTAATGGCTTGAGTAGTGGCAGGATTTCAATGGCTTGATTATTGGCAGGATCTCAATGGCTTGCCATGCATCTGCTGGCATATGGATATGCTGGATTTTCCACGTGGATGTCGAGTTACTACATTTTTGTAGGGAGGAGGGGGGCGCATGATCCCCATTGTTAGTCCCCCCAACATGTTGGAATTTTGGGACGACTACATTTGTCTTCAAAAAGATAAGATAAATAAAGCTGAAATGCTAAGTAGATCAGATACGCACAACTAACATACATACATGTAGCTAAGAATTAAGATACATAAAGCTACTATTCGCCTCCGCTTCGCCTCCGCTCATCATGATAGGACCATACGTCACATCATCATAGGATCGTCGGGCATACGATCGTAGGATCATCGTGCATGCGATCATAGGATCATCGAACACACGATCATTGGACCATCTTTCACCGTATGATCATTCCGCATACGATCATAGGATCATCCGGCATTTGAGCCTAGGATCATCCGCATGCGATCATAGGATCATCCGGAATACGATCGAAGGACCATCCGGTATACGATCATAGGATCATCAGGCTTACGATCTGGCACGATTTCTAACCACGATCATTAGTCCGTCTCTCGCCAAATAAGGATATTGGGTATTAAGCAGGGTAACATTTTCCCAAGAAATAAAAAGCATCAAGATTGGATCCCGTAAGGGCATGTCTAGCTTTGACATAGTGTCCCCGTTCGCCAAGATTCCCGTCATGTAAGCCGTCAACGTCGTCCGCCACAAGCTGTCATAGGATTGCACTATGGCAGATCGGGCACAATTTCAAGCTATCACAACACTAATGCTGGCCTACCCTGAATGTCGCTACCTCCGCTACACCCACTACTCCTATGTGCAGAAAAAAGCAGTTGCCATGGTTCTCAGCCTATCCGTGGTGCCGAAAAATGCATTCACGGAATATCTATCGCAAAATATCCTCAGTGAAGCACCCGAATGCCACATATTACGGCGTCGCTGTTTTAATGACACGTTTCCGATCTGATCGCAGGGGTGGAGTTTCTTTTACTTTTGATGGAACCCGGGCCTCGCCGTCTTTGCCTTGGCCCACCAACTTCCTGCTCTCTTAACACGCGCACTGGAGGGGGGGGGGGGCGAAATCCGCCCACCCCTCCGGTTTTTCGCAAATAACTGCAGATTTTACCGGTCGATATACGCGATTTTCGGTGTACCTGCTTAGAAATGAACGGCGCGTCGTTTACAGGAAGAAAATGGAAATAGGCCGAAAATTGTTCAAGTTAGGGGCCGCTAAAATAAAACAATGTTATAGCGCCAGACCACAAAAATCGGCGCTGATGCGCTTCCAGTATACTGACAAAAGGGAAGTGTTCTAGGCAACACTAGCGACTTGTTTGATGCATGTTGATATGCTGTATAGTTTCAAGGTCATGTTAGGTCACCAAGGTCAAGTCAGGTCAAGTTCATGACAGGTTAATGGAACCAAACTTGATCAACTGGAATGTTGCCATAAATGCACTACTGGTTGTCATTTGTACTGTTTGTCATTGCGTTTCCATACTTTATTCATGTACTTCACTCCCTTCTTCACGAAGCCGATTGCTCCGAGCTGCCCGACGGAGCAGTCGGGCGGGCGGCCGGTTCCGGTAACTGGAACAGGTAACTGACATGATAAAGTGGTGCTATATAGGTGACCTGAGGTCAAATGTTGGGTCTGGCATCTGCATTGCATCATTAGTAATGTCCAAAACATCATTGATGCCAATTTTTGAGCATTTAAACATAATCACAGCGATCCATAACGATGACAAGTCAAGCCACGCAAAACCGGAAAATTTTGCAAATCTGACCTCATTTGACCTTGAAGATATTGACCTAAGGTCACGAAAATTGCACACAATAGAGTTCACTACCGTGCCCATCCACCCTGCAAATTTCGTTCCTCCAGCTTTACTAGGAGCCGAGATCTTTTGGGGGGGCGGAATCCGCCCCCCCTCCAGTGCGCGTAATTATCAGAGGCCCTCCAGGGCGCGTGTTAACATGGGATCCTATGGGGTGAGCCCCACCAACCAAATTGGCGATACCCATTGCCTCCATGCATTTGGCCCCAGCAGTAATTTTCAAACTTCCCCACCCATGTCTGGTCGGGCAGTTCAGACAGTGCGATGCAATTTCAACGGGTCGTCAACAGCGAGTGTGACGAGATCCGATTCACAATGGAGAAGGAGGAAATTGGCAGACTGCCATCACTGGGCGTAATCGTAGAGAACCGGAAACTGCCTGGAACCAATGGACACCGAAATCAGCAACAACAAATGTATATCCGTGTACAAACCCGAATTCGTCACATCCGCAAGCGATGAAGTCGGCGAGCATGTGCTATCTGGCAATTAGAGCGCAGACACCGTTATATGATACACACCGTTTAAAACGTGACCCAGATCAGATAACAGAAGCATGCACTGCCAATGCACCGCCGCAATTAATCAAGAAAACGCGAATTGCCACCCGTCTGCAACAGCAGCCGCTGTCGTGGCCGCAACAACAGTAGCAAGAGCAGCAGCAATGGCAGCCGACGAAGACACACACACACACACACACATCTTACATACATACATACATATACACACACATACCGATGTATATATATATATATATATATATATATATATATATATATATATATATATATATATATATATATATATATATATATATATATATATATATATATATATATATATATATATATATATATATGTATGTATATATGTATGCGGTCGTTCCAATAACGGGAATGAAAGAGCATGCAGTGGACATCAAATACTTTCGAATAAACTGGTCGGCCACCGCGAAACATTCTCATTAATGCGACCATTTGTTGTTTGACTTATTACTGTTTGGCGTGTGTGCGGGAGACCTCCTGCGATGTGCTAAGGCGCTGGACAGTGTGTGCCGGAGACCTGACCTGGACAGTGTATGCCGGAGAAGGTCCGGCATGGTGCGTGTTGCGCGGCGCGCAATCACTTAACCGTTCTGGGGTCGATGGAAGGGAAGATGTGTGCGGCGATGCGGGCGGAGTCATTAGCCTTGTGTAGAAGTGGTGGCCATAAATCAAGCGTGAGCACATCATACAGATGACGAACCAGGCACACAAAGCGTTGTGTTGCTATTGTGTCAAATGTCACCGATTATTACGATTATTTGGGTCACTTGTTGAATACGAAGTACCTGTCTGCCGTTGCAGTTTCATTGTGCGCCCTGCATTTGCGAGGCACCGGTTCCCGCGGCGCCTATATTTCTCGCGGATGAATTCAAGATCGGACGTGGTGCTGTTCTAGGCCTGAACCAGCTGCTGTGGTACTACGCCGACCTGGAGAAGCAGAAGTGCTACCAGCTGAAACAGCCGCCGTCCTCTGTCAACTCACACCGCGAGCGCGACCCGGACGCCTGCTTTGTGTGGCGCCGGTTCTCCAAGTGAGTTATGTGCAGCTGGTCGACGTGGGACGTTGCGGTGTCGGACGTGTGGCCTGGTGTGGCCTTGGGAGGACTTGTGATGCAGCTACACTGCTGCGGTCATCAGCAACAGCACTAGCTAGGTGGAGACGTGGGTCACCGCTCAGCGTGCGGTATCATCTCACTGGTGAACAGCAACGTAACTAAACACATTGTGACCGGTTATCGACTTGATATTGATCTTGGATCATGCTGTTGCCGTAGGCATGTCATGAGAGCAGGGGGTAGGTGTCGCTGTCATTCATCGCTCGGCGTAACGACCGATCCTGCCGCCAGCCTGTTTGAGACCATGCAGACGCTATTCTGGGCCGTGTTCGGCCTCATCGACCTGGACAACTTCGAGCTGGCCGGCCTGAAGACGTTCACCCGCTTCTGGGGCATGCTCATGTTCGGCACGTACTCCGTCATCAACATCACTGTCCTGCTCAACCTGTTCATCGCCATGATGAACCATTCCTATCAGCTGATTTCGGTGAGTGTGCGGCGGGTGGCGGTGCACGGGTGCCAGGGCTGGCTGCCCAGCACCGAGCCCAGCTATCGATGTGGCTCGAGCGCACCTCTGTCTCCCGATCTCTGCACCGATCCGTGTTCGCGACTGGTCACGTGTGGGGTGAGGGAGTTAGTGGTGGTCGTGGCAGACGCTCGTGATTCGTGACCCCCAGATCAGCGCGACCGCGGTCGATGTGAGTGCTGCGCCATGCTCACCAAGGGCTCATAGACTCAGTATGGCGTCACGTGTACCGCCGGTCTGGAGCTGGCGGCGCGGCTCCAGTGTTGCGGCGCCGTCACCGTCGTCACCGCGCTGTGACCAGTGACCAACCAGGACCGTGACCTGTGACCAGTGACCAACCAGGACCGTGACCTGTGACCAGTGACCAATCCGGACCGTGACCTGTGACCAGTGACCAATCCGGACCATGACCTGTGATCAGTGACCAATCCGGACCATGACCTGTGATCAGTGACCAACCAGGACCGTAACCTGTGACCAGTGACCAATCCGGACCGTGACCTGTGATCAGTGACCAATCCGGACCGTGACCTGTGAGCAGTGACCAACCAGGAGTGCGACCCGTGATCCGTGACCAGCCCGGATCGTGACCTGTGATCCGTGACCTATGACCCGTGGCCAGTCCCAGACTGTGCTGTGACCAGTACCGGCCGGCTGCTCGTAGCGCGGCTCCATCGACCGACTGACCGACCGCACTGACCGACCGTACTGACCGACCGGCTGACCGACCGGCTGACCGACCGGCCGACCGACCGGCCGACCGACCGCACTGACCGATCGCACTGACCGACAGCACTGACCGACCGCACTGACCGACCGGCTGACCGACCGCACTGACATCGGCTGGAGACAAACAACCCTGCGTACCCGACCAAGCCCGGTCCAACACGCACAGCGGTCGCCCTGACCTCTCTGCCTCCGACGGTGACGTCATGACCAACGCTGACGCTACCGCAGGCGGCGGGAACGCCACGGTCGGCCATGACGTCACCGTCGGCTCTTGTGTCACCGTGGCTCTGGCGGAGCTGTGCGCCGCGCCGTTGTTTTGCTGGCCCCTTGATCGCTTTCCTCTCACTGCCGTGTCACTGTCACTGGTGTGGGGGGGGAGGATTCCGCTGTACCGGCGACAGTCTGACACTACACGTGATCAGAGAGCGGCTGACAGCAACGTGACCTGTACAAGTAGGACTGACTTTTGCTCCGCTGTCGCGGGGAGCATTCATAGCGTCCAAGGTTCGTTTAGTACCAAAATTCATAACGTCCAAAGCTCACAACATCCAAGGATCATAACGTCCAAAATACGAAACAGTAAAAAAAAACGTCCAAAATGTTTCGGATAGGGTGCGGTCATAACGACCAGAGTTCATAACGTCCAAGGATCACAACGTCGAAAACTGGCTTCAAAGGGAGCGTTCATAACGTTCAAGGTTCATTTAGTACCAGAGTTTATAACATACAAAAATAGTTCCTCAGTTGTCCGCTAGAGGAGCCAGCGGAACCCTGGCGGTGAAATCGTGCGGCTGTGTCTCTGCTTGCTGTCAACAGGTGGCAGGAGTGTGCGGTTATTGTCGTATGGCACCTCGAAAATGTGCTGCCAAATGTGGTCTGGTGGTTTCTTCAGGTGTGCATTCTGAAACCTTCTCCAGTTCCTCCAGGGGACGAATACATTTCCTCAGAGGGTCGCCTTCGGTGGGAAAATTCGTTGAGCGGGTGTAGGGGCTGCGCTCGAGAATACTGAGCGGGAACCTTTTCCTCCGGAAAGAGCGCCTTTGGCTGGAAAATCCGTTCCAAAGGGGTGGGGGAGGGTCTTTCCCGGTCGGAGCGGCGCCACCTTACTCTGGGGAGCGGGGGTAAAGACTGCCGTGGGATGCTGGGGAATGTATCGGGACGTCGCTGCTTATCAGTTATCAACTATCTGGACGGTCCCCCAATGCCGGAACTATGGACTTTGACCATGAAGGGTGCGGCTCACCAACGCGCCGGGCCGGGCATCGTAACAAGTGGCATACGTTTGAATACATACAGTTCAGCTTAGTGAACACATAACAAAATTGAATGGGTGATGCTTTCCATTCGAATCCAGTGATATATTCTTGAGGTATAATAGTGAGGAAATCCATTTTCTTCGCGTACTTTTATTTTCCTAAAGTTATTCACCATAGATAACCTCACGGCTTAGGAGAAAATACACATAAATTGTCATGTGCGTTGCAAGGAACATGAAAGTACAGGAGCTAACGCCCAAATAGGGAAAGCAAAACCGGACTCATTTCGGCCGGTTATGGTAAATACACGACTAGAAACTGCTTGAATTAGTTCTTGTTCACTTTGGTAGAGCATTATTGTCATGCGCGGATCCAGGCTGCAGGGTGGGACGCATATGGTGCAAAAGATGCCTTTTACTTGATCGTAGTTGCAAGAAGCAGCCGTGCATCTATGTCGACCCCTCGTCGTTATGTCGTATTTCCGCCATTCAGCGGGAAAATTGCTGATTATATGAAATGCATCCATCCATGCATCCGTTGTTGCTGTTGTTAATAATAACAACAGCAACAACGGCTTGACAGTTATTTCAGGTATTTTTATGCCAATTTTAAGAACATCACATCACTTATTTGTTTGGTCTGGAACCGCTCCTACCCTGTCCGCGAACTGCAAACAAAAAATATCCCGAGGTGTCTCCAAGAAACCTGCTGGCCCATTCAACGCCAAATTGACAAATGAGGCCAAAATAACACCCAATATTTTATATTTCGATAAAGATAATCGTGTGGGGTTATCTGATGCGCCGAATCCAGTTGTGCGATTCTTAGAAAGAAGAGATCAATGGTCAAGGAGTTGCAGCCTGAGGAAATTGTGATATGTCACCTAACAAGGGTGTCATTTAAGGTGTTTAACTCAATAAAGAACAATCCGAATTGTGCAAACGTATATATCGGTGAACTCACAATAATCCAATGCATCTTGAATGGTTGTGCGAATGGATAAACCGTTCGCACAACCGTTTATTGCATCTCGAAAATTAAATAATCTGCGAATGTAGTGACATATCAGGAAGGGCACGACGGGCCATTTAAAATCGTGATATCGTGACCTCAGGTAACTTGACCTACTTTAACTATCGGGACAGTCACAATGCGATTTGAAGAAGTGCAGAAATGTAGTCCGATATATAGTCTTTTGAAGCACAAAACAATATGGTTTTGCCTCTAAAAATATATATAACTATTCAAAATTAGGCATGCATGGTTGTTTTTGCGCTAGTTTATCGTGGCCTGTTTTAATATTGGTTTAGAACAGTATATTACTGAAATACAAGCATTTTGATGTTCGTGGCACGTAATGGGATGAGTAATCCCATTCATCTTGAAATCCTTGAGAACAAATTTGCCGCGGACGCATCCATTGACACATGCTGAGCTTGAAATGAATCGCATTTGATCATGAGCCGTCTACATCGGTGTTATAAAATAAAGTAACAGAATTACACAATGCAATGCCATACAATAATTTGTTACAGTACAGCATTATAATGTAATGCAACGCAATTATCTACAGATGTGCAGATCATCCCATACCTTGTAAGAATCCCAGTTCAGGCTGACGATTTGTCACTGCGATAATATTAATCAACACAATCTGCATCAGCGCGCACTCCAACACGTCTCACTTCACCCAACTTTCATTAACATACGCCCCGCATCGGTAGGCAGTTCATGAACTATTGCGGTGCTGTGGGTCACTAGTGCGAACTTGTGGTACCCCTGTGATCCTTTCATCGTGATGGCTTTCGGAAAGCGTTCGGTGAGGTTGGTCGTGACGTCCATTGCCTCCTGCTTTGATACAAATATGAATTTGATGCAGCTGGCTAGCTTGTGCGACACATACCCAAACATGTCCTCCTCAGTATCTGGTTGCTAAGCGGGCGCTTGAGGCTCTCTTGAGCCGAGACACGCTTGGCTGTGCCCCCGATGCCGTCGCAAGCGTCCATGCCATGATATGTGGCAAAAAGCCACTCACAGGGTACCCCAAAATCTGCTTGATGGTGGCACACATTAACGAAGTCATGTTTATTCGTATACTGCCGTCTGTGAAATAAATATTTTTGGAGGTCAGATACTGCGGTCCGAATTTCTGGGATAAGCCGTTGCAGGAACGCATGCACTATGTCAATGTTGTGCTTTGTGCCATCAGAGATACAGCAGTAGCTCTGATGGTACAGTACCTTGTCCTCACGCCAGTACACTACTAACGGATGCCCCATACACAGGGACGAATCCCAGTGGAAGCCTTGAGCTACATCCTGCACCACAAATTAATAATTTTCGGCGAAATCGTACTAGGCAATCACTTCTCCCTCCTTGGCAATAGCCTTTGCGTAGGTGAAGTGCTGGCCTTGTTGGTCAGCCACAAAGTGGTGTCTGATCAGCCTTACGGTTTGCTGGCTGAAATATCGCATGCTTCCCTCTTTGGTCCAAACTATTTCTGCGAGTGTACAGCGATGCGTGCTCATCCACTGTTTGTACCTAATATAATTATCCATGTCATCACCTGGGGCTAAATCACCTTCACTCTCTTCTCCTGATTTGTCCGCAAGGAGTATCCTTAGAAAGTTAATCACCCCGTCATCACCAGGGCAGTCCTCACAGTTGTGCATCATGCAATCACGGTTTTCAGTGTGCCACATACACATACATGCCACATACAGCGTGATCGAGGAGGTTATGCTATTTGAGACCGGGAAGGCCGAGAACGGATATGTGCAGTTTTGAGCTTTGATGATAAGTGGACATGCACGCCGAGTGCGTCCCACTGCTGCTTGTCAAGACGCAATGCTTCGGATGAAGGGCAGGAAAGGTTAAGAAGCCGATGCGAGGGTTTTCAGAGTTTTGCTTGTATAGATCATATATCTCACACAAATTTTCCAAAGCAAACCTTTTCTGAACTCTAATTTTGGTTCCATCAACCTGTCGCACCGTGACACAGTCGGTCTTGCCGAGACACATCCGGCTGATCTGATCCGACTCATAAAATAGCTTTACTTTCACCTCAACTGCGTCCGACACCCTCCGAAATTTCCTCGCTTCACAGGCAGCATGTTCAGCGAGAGTGAGCAGTGAGCACTGAGCCCGAAACACTGTGTCACCCCTTGTTTGTGCCCTTCCTGATATTTCACTACATTCGTATATTTTTATTTTCGCGATGTAATAAGTGGTTGTGCAAAATGGTTTCTCGGTTATCGGAATGTGATTGCTATAATGTGGATGCTTCTCTCTCCTTGTCATTCACAGCAAGGTATAACTCAAATCATCTACTCCCACAATTTGGAGACATTTCTGCCATTTTCTGCCCTTGACCTCACGAGTTGGAACACTTCTGCAACACAACATTTAAGATCAGATGATTAACATTATCATTCTATCACGTGTCTCGAACGTCAAAAGCCTTGCATTTCAGCAATATACCGTTCTCAATGGATATTCATATAGGTCACGATAAACTAGCGCAAAAACAACCACGCATGCCTAATTTTGAACGGATATGTAGAGTTTTAAGAGCAAAACCCAATTTTTACTTTTTTCCTTTGAAAGATTCTAACGAACTTCACTTCTGCACTTCTTTAAATCGCATTGTGATTGTCCCGAAAGGTAAAATAGGTCACGTGACCTTAGGTCACGATGTCACGATTTCAAATATCCCGTAAACGAAAATTTTAAATAGCCAAAAGATACAGTGGGTCATTGTGATTTCACCAATATATACTTTTGCACAATTCAGATTATTCTTCATTGAGTTAAAGACCTGAATACCACCCTTGTTAGGAGACATCTCAAAATTTCACGAGGCAATAACTCCTTGACCGTTGACCTGATCTTTCTAAAAATGGCACAGCTGGATTTGGCGCATCAGATTACGCCACACAAGTATTTTCATCAAAATATATAATATTGAGTGTTATTTTGGCCCTTTCTATTGTCGATTTGTCGTGGAATTGCCCATTCAATATGGCGGTCTTGGACAATTTCATTCCGTTTGGTTTAACACGCGCACTGGAGGGGGGGGGGGCGAAATCCGCCCACCCCTCCGGTTTTTCGCAAATAACTGGAGATTTTACCGGTCAATATACGCGATTTTCGGTGTACCTGCTTAAAAATGAACGGCGCGTTGTTTAAAGCAAGAAAAATGGAAATCGCCCGAACATTTTTCAAGTTAGGGGCCGCTAAAGTCAAAAAATGTTATAGCGCCAGACCACAAAAATCGGCGCAGATGCGCTCCCAGTATACTGACAAACGGGAAGTGTTCTAGGAAACACTAGGGACTTGTTTGATGCATATTGATATGCTGTATAGTTTCAAGGTCATGTTAGGTCACCAAGGTCAAGTAAGGTCAAGTTCATGACAGGTTAATGGAACCAAACTTGATCAACTGAATGTTACCATAAATGCACTACTGGTTGTCATTTGTACTGTTTGTCATTGCGTTTCCATACTTTATTCATGTACTTCACTCCCTTCTTCACGAAGCCGATTGCTCCGAGCTGCCCGACGGAGCAGTCGGGCTGGCGGCCGGTTCCGATAACTGGAACAGGTAACTGACCTGATAAAGTGGTGCTATATAGGTGACCTGAGGTCAAATGTTGGGTCTATCATCTGCATTGCATCATTAGTAATGTCCAAAACATCATTGATGCCCATTTTTGAGCATTTAAACACAATCACAGCGATCCATAACGATGACAGACCAAGCCACGCAAAACCGGAAAATTTTGCCAATCTGACCTCATTTGACCTTGAAGATATTGACCTAAGGTCACGAAAATTGCACACAATAGAGTTTCCTACTGTGCCCATCCACCCTGTGAATTTCGTTCCTCCAGCTTTACTAGGAGCCGAGATCTTAGGGGGGGGGGCGGAATCCGCCCCCCCCTCCAGTGCGCGTAATTCTCAGAGGCCCTCCAGGGCGCGTGTTAAAGAGCACAATCAAGAAGAGCTTGAGTGGATTTCACATGGACGTATTGTAACATACTGGTGCGATACACTATTTCTCTCTTCGTTCCTGTCGTGATTTAAATTCAGGTTGGTTGTGTTAAGTACGTACCGTCGTGATCCTTCTGCCTTCCCCGCCGATCCTCGATTCCTCTGGCAGCGATATTTACATGCAGATCCCGATACCTCCACCTCCGGTTTATAGTTATGTGTCATTGCGGTCGGTTCGGGGTCAGGAATCCACCATAGGTATCAGTCCAATATATCCACCAATGGATTCACCAACAGCCGCTCAGGCAATCATCTGACATAGTCTTTCTCAATAAAATGCCCTACATATCCCTGTGTCGTGCCTATTAAACCACTCGTTATATCCGGCTATGCCCAGCCTTCCATTCATCTTCATTCATCTTCATTCATCAGCAGAACGGGACATATGGAAAAGTTCTGGACTGGATTGAGACATTGCTAAGGATAGGAAACAAAAGGTAGTATGAAATGGACATCAATCTTAATGGAAGAATTCTGATTGCTGTGTCACAGGGCTCCGTTCTAGAACCTCTTCTATTTATAATCTTGGTGAACAATATTGAGGTTAGGCTGAGGAATAGGCTGCTCAAATTTGCTCATCATATCAAACTGGTAACAATGGCTACGCGGCCGGTATTCTGCATGGATCCGGCCGGTCCGCGGCCTTTTTGCGGCCAGCCGGCCGGCCGACCAGAGACGCTTCCCCGGTGCGCTTATCGGTGTGGTGTGGGTTATCAGCGATAGATAACACACATGCCAAATCGGACATACCGGTGTGTGCGATGGAGAAGGCAGGCTTCAGCAGGGGAAGGGGTGGACGGACGATAATGTTTACCTCACGCCACGTTTGCCACTGCCACCTGTTGACAGAAAAAGGAGACACAGCCGCACGATTTCACCGCCAGTGCTTCACTGGCTCCTCTAGCGGACAACTGAGGAACTATTTTTGGACGTTATGAACTTTGGTACTGAATGAACCTTGGACGTTATGAACGCTCCCTCTGAGACCAGTTTCAGACGTTGTGATCCTTGGACGTTATGAACTCTGGACGTTATGATGGCATGTTATCCGCTACATTTTTGACTTTTTTGGACTATATTTCGTATATTGGACGTTATGATTCTTTGACGTTGTGAGCTTTGGACGTTATGAACTTTGGTACTAACTGAACCCTGGATGTTATTATATAGCCCCGCTGTCGCTGCTCATCACAAGACATGCCACGGTATCCGGTCTGAAAACAGATCTCATCACAGCACATGTCCCACCACATCGAACACTCATATCTTGGAGTCGTTCTCGTCTCCCCGCTGTATTTCGCCAAAAGAGGAGCGGTAGCAAGGATGTCTAAAATTGTGAGCAGATTTTCTGCCATGGATACCACAGCAGTGATGCTCATATTCAAGCTTCCTTGCTTCTGCGTGTCCCACCCTGTCATGCTTGCTTGCATTGATTTTCGCACTGTTTCGCACAGTACAAAGGAAAACTAGTAAGTACACGATGCCGGCTTTTGTCCGAGCGAGTTAACAAGCATTTTGTCATGAGCCTGTGATGGACTGTCGGTGGTCACTGAAGCACGGGCTGCTGTCACGTACCCTGCATTGTCTTGAAACGTACCCACCGCCTGTTGCGCATCACATAAACTAAACGGAATACATAAAGCGAGAGATATACGTGTCTGCTGAACTTTATCCATCAGTTTGCATTCATCCTAATTGGGGCTGGGTGCAGACGTTCGGCCCTTTGACTACGCTATCCCCTGTTCATGTTGCATTTGATTACCAAATGGGATTGTATCTTATGGTCAGATGCAATCGAAGATGTGGAAAGATATGTTCAAAAGTCTCATCACCATAGAAAGCAAATACTGACCCCATGCCTGAATATTGGTCAAGCGGTGGAAGAAGTGATTTTGTTTCTATTGTTCGGAAAAGTTCTAGAAGGGTAAATCATTTGATGATCAGGAAGTATCATTTCATAGATGTCTTAGTTTGTACAATACTCGAGCAGGAATGAAAGCAGACGGTATCAGGTAGGTGGTCTCGCCCCACTCCCCCCTTTGGGTGGTCTGGATCGCCCTTGTTCATCATTTTACTCGGGTTTGGGTGATGCTTTCAACCGATGGAAAATCCTGTTCGCTGTGATGCACCCGCCTCGACAAATTCTAGGCATGCCCCTGTTGAAGCCCCAGTACCCAACCATTGCTTGGAACACCTATGCGTGTACGTATTCACTAGTATTAACATGACGACAAAATAATAAAATGTCTTTACATTGTTGAAGAGATTCCACAAAATTGGCTCGCATAGTAAGTTTTGTACACCAAGTCAATTTTTTCGTAACATTCCCAGAAAATGTTGACAGAAATAAACCAGGCTGTTACACCCACTTCCTAGTCGTTATTAGTGACCGTACGGCACAGTGTACCTCCCCACCATCCACGAATCACTTGTACATTATATACCATAGCTAGTACGGAAATGCAGAGCGACGAACGTTTGTAACGGTTCAGTAATGTTGTGCATTCTATGCGGCGCACCATATGTAAGAGATGCATGATGAATATCAGAACTGCATGGCACCATGTTCAATGTTCAGCATGGAAATATCCGAACACTTCGGTGTGATGCCGGCTTATGTTGTAGAGGTAGCCTGTACCAATGTATGTATATATATATATATATATATATATATATATATATATATATATATATATATATATATATATATATATATATATATATATATATATATATATATATATATATATATATATATATATATATATCTATATATATATATGTATATAGTATAGCATAGTATAGCATGGCCTCTACCAGTATATACTGTACCAATATTGCTGGCCGTCACTCACTCCTTTACCAATTACATCAGTTTTATCATCATCTGCTATTATGTGGTAGAATGAATGGTTATGTGGTGCACTTCTTTCAACCTTCGTCTGCTTTAGTGGGACGTAATGCTTTGAACAGTGCTCATGTGATCAGATATAAGCATGATTATAAATACAACCTAACTTTCTTGGGAAATTCGAATCAAACACCATGACTATGCTTTTTTTCGCGGCGCGTTCGTGATCCAATCATGGACCACATGTAGCTGGTGGTCAGATCCGGAACAGGATAGGTATGGTGCCCAGATATTGAACAGGATAACGTTTACATTTCCGCACAGATGATTGCAGCGTTCTCATTTGGGCATTGATGCACGCGATTACTCCACGACTTGAATTTACGCTCAGTTAACTACACGCCATCTCCATTAACCTAACTTTACAATAAAATACCATTTCCATCCACTTAACTTAGTGCGAAAGTAAGCACTAGCTTCACACCACACCACGGCCACACCACACCACGGCCACACCACGGCCACACCACGGCCACACCACGACCACACCACGGCCACACCACAGTCACACCACGGCCACACCACGGCCACACCACAGTCACACCACGGCCACACCTCGGCCACACCACGGCCACACCACGGCCACACCACAGTCACACCACGGCCACACCACGGCCACACCACGGCCACACCACGGCCACACCACGGCCACACCACAGCTACACCACAGCCACACCACGGCCACACCACGGCCACAACACCACACCACGGCCACACCACAGTCACACCACGGCCACACCACGGCCACACCACAGCTACACCACGGCCACACCACAGCTACACCACAGCCACACCACGGCCACACCACGGCTACACCACAGCCACACCACAGTCACACCACACCACGGCCACACCACGGCCACACCACGGCCACACCACGGCTACACCACAGCCACACCACAGTCACACCACACCACGGCCACACCACGGCCACACCACAGTCACACCACGGCCACACCACGGCCACACCACGGCCACACCACGGCCACACCACAGCCACACTACGGCCACACCACAGCCACACCACGGCCACACCACGGCCACACCACGGCCACACCACGGCCACACCACGGCCACACCACGGCCACACCACAGTCACACCACGGCCACACCACACCACGGCCACACCACGGCCACACCACGGCCACACCACGGCCACACCACGGCCACACCACAGCCACACCACGGCCACACCACGGCCACACCACGGCCACACCACGGCCACACCACAGCCACACCACGGCCACACCACGGCCACACCACGGCCACACCACGGCCACACCACGGCCACACCACGGCCACACCACAGCCACACCACGGCCACACCACGGCCACACCACGGCCACACCACAGCCACACCACGGCCACACCACGGCCACACCACAACCCCGGCCACCACACCACGGCCACACCACGGCCACACCACGGCCACACAACGGCCACACCACAGCCACACCACGGCCACACCACGGCCACACCACGGCCACACCACAGCCACACCACGGCCACACCACGGCCACACCACAGTCACACCACGGCCACACCACACCACGGCCACACCACGGCCACACCACGGCCACACCACGGCCACACCACAGCCACACCACGGCCACACCACGGCCACACCACGGCCACACCACAGCCACACCACAGCCACACCACGGCCACACCACGGCCACACCACAGCCACACCACGGCCACACCACGGCCACACCACAGTCACACCACGGCCACACCACGGCCACACCACAGTCACACCACGGCCACACCACGGCCACACCACAGTCACACCACGGCCACACCACACCACGGCCACACCACGGCCACACCACGGCCACACAACGGCCACACCACAGTCACACCACAGTCACACCACAGCCACACCACAGCAACACCACAGTCACACCACAGCTACACCACAGCCACACCACAGCTACACCACAGCTACACCACAGCTACACCACAGCTACACCACAGTCACACCACAGCAACACCACAGTCACACCACGGCTACACCACAGCCACACCACAGCTACACCACAGCTACACCACAGCTACACAACAGCTACACCACAGCTACACCACAGCTACACCACAGTTACACCACGGCTACACCACAGCTACACCACAGTCACACCACAGCAACACCACAGTCACACCACAGCTACACCACAGCCACACCACAGCTACACCACAGCTACACCACAGCTACACCACAGCTACACCACAGCTACACCACAGCCACACCACAGTCACACCACAGCCACACCACAGCCACACCACAGCTACACCACAGTCACACCACAGCTACACCACAGCTACACCACAGCTACACCACAGCTACACCACAGCTACACCACAGTCACACACGGTCACACCACAGTCACACCACAGTCACACCACAGCTACACCACAGTCACACCACAGCCACACCACAGCTACACCACAGCTACACCACAGCTACACCACAGCTACACCACAGCTACACCACAGTCACACCACGGTCACACCACAGCTACACCACAGTCACACCACATGAACACCACAGTCACACCACAGCTACACCACAGTCACACCACAGCTACACCACAGCTACACCACAGCTACACCACAGCTACACCACAGCTGCACCACAGCTACACCACAGTCACACCACAGCCACACCACAGCCACACTACAGCCACACCACAGCTACACCATAGTCACACCACAGCCACACCACAGCCACACCACAGCCACAGTACAGAGTCAGAGCCGTGTATTCAGCCTACCGCTTCGCTGCTTCTGGTGTGTCCAGATGTAGCTCGCTGTGTGTGTTGCTCGCCAGGTGCTCAGCTGTGCTCTGCTGGAAGCATGGGTATCTGTACGCAGACCAAGCCTTTAGTTTTGGCGCGGATGGTAGAGAGGTCGGATTGCAGCTGTGAGCCTCGGGTGTCGCGGATGGTAGAGAAGGCGCGGATGGTAGAGAAGTCGGGCTGCAGCTGTGAGCCTCGGGTCGTCTGCGGCCTGAGTGATAGCTAGTGAGACCTTGTCTGGTTCGCTAATAAATAACCAGGTGCGATGAATTGCCGCAGACTTGGTTCGAAAGTGTCGCTGCTGCTGCACTATATTGCTGGACTTTCAACCGGCAACGAGCGGCAGCCGGGAACGCGATTGTGTGCCTGGGTGTCACAATCGCCCGATATGGTGCAATAGTCTATGGCCCTATGCATACATACGTACATACATGCATACATCATACATACACACATGCATACATGCATACATAGACACACACACACACACACACACACACACATATATATATATATATGTGTGTGTGTGTGTGTGTGTGTGTGTTTGTGTGCGTGTATGTGTGCGCATGGTGTAGCATGATGCGAACCATTATTATGCCCGGCGAGTCTGCATTGTCGGTGCGACCAGTCGGTACTGGCCGGCGAGTCTGCATTGTCGGTGCGACCAGTCGGTACTGGCCGGCGAGTCTGCATTGTCGGTGCGACCAGTCGGTACTGGCCGGCGAGTCTGCATTGTCGGTGCGACCAGTCGGTACTGGCCGGCGAGTCTGCATTGTCGGTGCGACCAGTCGGTACTGGCCGGCGAGTCTGCATTGTCGGTGCGACCAGTCGGTACTGGCCGGCGAGTCTGCATTGTCGGTGCGACCAGTCGGTACTGGCCGGCGAGTCTGCATTGTCGGTGCGACCAGTCGGTACTGGCCGGCGAGTCTGCATTGTCGGTGCGACCAGTCGGTACTGGCCGGCGAGTCTGCATTGTCGGTGCGACCAGTCGGTACTGGCCGGCGAGTCTGCATTGTCGGTGCGACCAGTCGGTACTGGCCGGCGAGTCTGCATTGTCGGTGCGACCAGTCGGTACTGGCCGGCGAGTCTGCATTGTCGGTGCGACCAGTCGGTACTGGCCGGCGAGTCTCATTGTCGGTGCGACCAGGTCGGTACTGGCCGGCGAGTCTGCATTGTCGGTGCGACCAGTCGGTACTGGCCGGCGAGTCTGCATTGTCGGTGCGACCAGTCGGTACTGGCCGGCGAGTCTGCATTGTCGGTGCGACCAGTCGGTACTGGCCGGCGAGTCTGCATTGTCGGTGCGACCAGTCGGTACTGGCCGGCGAGTCTGCATTGTCGGTGCGACCAGTCGGTACTGGCCGGCGAGTCTGCATTGTCGGTGCGACCAGTCGGTACTGGCCGGCGGGGCGGACGTTGCCGCTCGGAGACAGGGTCAATGATACGGTCCTGACTATCAATGGTACATATAAGCACGGCTATGATTATGCTGCCGGATGTGTTACTAAAGCGACAGCCAGAAGTTTACTTCGTTGCAGGATGTGTGTAAGATGCAGTCACCCAGTGACACAGCCATAATTTTCTTAAGGGGGGTGGGGTGACCTCAAATGATCTCATGAAACAAAGGACGCTTTCGGCACGCGAAGTGCGCCAAAACATTTTGGTTTTGATCGGGGAAAATCCCTAAATTTCTTGTTTCATATAGTACATTATTGGTGGCTAAGGGTGTCCCTCCCCTCTCCCTCTCCCTTGACTGCACCTATGCTTAGTCAACTCGCAGCTGTGCAACTCCTTGTACAAGATAGAACATGCATTCGTGACAAGGGTAGCATTCCCTGCATTTGTATGTAGACCTTGAATGTGATTAAACGTCATACACAAGCAGTTTTTGCGAGATACTAGAGCATATTTGGATACAAAATGAGACATTATGCTGCTCACAATGCACATATCGGTTAGGTACGGTACTGAACGGGAATGAGGCGATGCTGGTGTCATGCAGAAAAGGGCGCCGCGATCATCGAAACATACGTCTAAATTGATATAGATCCAATTTTCCAGATTTAAGTGTCTCTGAGAACTACAAATTTCACGACATTGTCCCATTAAGATGTTCAAAATGCTCTTTTTATCGGAAGTTAGCCACACTTATTACTGCATCCGCCCATGTCGCAAGCTTTTTGGTAGTTTTCCTGCATATTCTGAACTTCATCTCAGTCCTGGTCGCCGACCGGGACCCAATTGGTACGACACAGAACTAACTGCTTTTTGACAGTGATGGGCAAAATTGTCATGCAATCAGAGAAATAACCGTTACAGTCACTGGCTGTCTGTTGGTGGAAGCTCTTCGCTGCACTCGGCTGGTGTATTGATGCGAAACATGCGCACTGACGCCGTCTAAGCTATGTTATACTCTCTAACTAAAAGGGATTTATCACAGAACCGCGCTAATTTATAGGCTTTAAAGAACTTTGTTTCGATGCAAATAGATGGAAGCTGTCTTAACATGTAGCTCATGCTAAGTTTGGTTGGTTCCCTATCAACATTCCCAGACTGCGAGAGAGATTGACCGAGAGACCACAGGCCTGGCTGGGCATTGCCAGGGTAAGGAAGGATTTCTACAGCCATGTGGAAGGCTATTTCAGGGTTGAAATTGTTAATTTGTGATTTGTGGAATTTGTGGAAATTATACCATTTCGGTGGGGAGACCACCGAAACATATTTTGTTTTCAGCTTGCATGTCAGAGTGTGAATTTCTGCTTGAAAAGCTGATAGCAGAAGTCTAAGGCAAAACAATTAGAAAGTTGATGTAAAAAAGCGCAGTGGAAAACTTCCAACAACATTGGGAGATAGGAGTGTGACATTATTTCAAGCTCTACGCCATTTACCATTGCAATCTGGAAATGTTTGGATAACTGTTGATGACCTGCCTCCAGGTTCCACTGATGTCTGCATGAGTTTGTAATTACCATAATATCACATGATGTAAGCGGATTTAGAAATTCCTGTTGGTGCCAGTTAGCTAGTTTCTATCTCAAGCAGGAATGGAGCTTGTCTAAGATGATTGGGGGCTCATGCAGCTTCACACTCCCTTTGATCTAGTGTGCACCCAAAGATCTAATGGATAAGGGTGAAGATGATGTTGGAACTCAAGCACACCCCCAGGTTTATGGGAAGTCTCAGCCCAGAACTCAAGGCTTCATTTCAGTTTTAATTAATTAAACATGCAATTGAAACAAGCCTGCTAGTTAATAACCGCTCTGTTCAATTTGGTTCCAACCATTGCAATTATGGGTTAGAGCATTCAAGAGCACAGTCCTGGTACATGTGATGTTCAACTTACCGTTCAATATTCTACCCTCGTAATGTCAACAATTGACAACAGTTTTAAGTAAGCAATATAAGCCAGTGTGATACTAATAAGTCAGAGTGATTCCCCGAGGGGACGCCTTCTTCCTATGAAGGGGAGGCGCGCCATCCTCCGATCTGATGCCCACACATGCGCATTGCTCTCATCTGGATCCACCAGTGGTAGTACAGTATTACTATAGTACAGTAGTATCTGGAAAACTACTGATAGAATATTCCCCTCTGATAACCTATCGAGATTTGGCAGTTGTTCTCAGTGCAGTGCAGTGGCACAAGAATTGTATCAAAGTCGGTGGGTGGAAGAGCCAGTTCGAAGTCGATTTTTCATCAGTGGCACAGCAAAAATATTCCTAAGGGAGCGGTAAAAATATAATGAAAACGTGGCCCAACCAAAACATAATTTAAGGAACAAGGGACGGTTCTCGTCGTGCGAAGCGGCCCGAAAATTTTGAGTTTTGCCTGGTGAAAATATCTAAGTTTATTGCTTGATGTAGCGTAGTTTTGATTCCTGAGGTGGTGGGATTCCCCTTGGTTGCTCAGCTGCTTTCTATGCAAAGATTGTCAGGTGTATGTTAAGCCATTGGGGGTGGATCGCAGTGCGGAATCCGCCAGCCCTCAATCGCCCGCCCGCTGACAGCTGAACAGGACAGATTCGGCAACACGCTGTAAAATTCGGCGAAATGCTTAAGCTGTACAGATTCGGTAAATGTCCTCAGTTACGATTACAGCTATTTGTATTCTACAAGTTTACTCAACATGACAGGTGCTCTCTATTGTCCCATCGGCACCAATGCTGTATTACTTGCTCTGCTACCACATTTAAATGCAACCAGATTAATTACAGAGCATAGCAGCTTTGTTGTTAGTACGAACTAGTATATTTAGGTACGCAGCGGAACTAAAAACTTTCAAAATTGCATCGTAAGCTGCGTAGTAGTTCGCTTCTTTATTCAGAACCATGTGTTGATGTTTTTACTTCCTTAGTTTCAATTTGGCCGCTATGCTAAGTTGTATGGAGCTTCCTCGTTTGGTATTTTTACCTCCGCATTAAAGTCTCCTGTCGGACACTGCGCCGTATCTCCGGCTGGTATAAATACACTGTGCCGCATTACAACACTGCAATCCGGGTTAGTCTATCCGTCCAGTTTCGGCAGCTACCGCCCTCAATGGTCGGTGTGGCTGGTCGAGCTCATGCAATTTTCGGCCTTGCAATATGCGAACAACAGTCGTGCTACCAACAATGGTCACGTGGGTTAACCCTCGCCCGTGTGTGGCACTTGGTCACCTTCGGCAGTGGAGGGGAGAGGGAACTCCTCGCGCTTCCAAACGAAACATGCCAGAGATACGGAAGAAAAATGGGCCTGTGAGGTGGGATGAGATCTCGCGATTGACACATATTTTTGTACCTAGGGATGACAGGTGATCCACCCAGTCAGGTCAAAGGTCACATTTTTGCAAAAATCGAGACTTTTCGTACTTTGATCGCAAACGCCTCCTACGCTGCAACATAAATTCACTTTTAATTATTATCAGGGTGTTACTTACGCTTTTCGGAAGTCATGACATTTCTCAAACTCAATTTAAAGCATAGGTCACGGGTCAGGTCAGGCTAAGAGCTGATCTCGCATTTAAAAACTTCATAGAATGTTGGTTAAATCCACTGCTTCTACCCACTCGGTGTAAAAATATACAGTAAAATATAATTCAGGATTTTAAGCAACCCTAGATATCGTGTCAAGCTAAAAACAAGTGACCTTGGAATCGTTCAGGGACAATGCCCGAACATCAATTCAGTTATCTATTAGCCTAAGACGCACATAATGTGTCGCTTAAATCACAATGTGATGTCAAGGTGCGATGAACCACGACTTCGTTCCAAAATAGTCGGACGTGTTACCCTTTATGATGTGATAGCTCTTTGACCCGACATGACCCAGCAAACGGAAATTATCAAAAGCTCCCAAATAGACATCGCAGAGGATTCCAAAAATTTAACTGCGTTCCGTCGAGAGGTGAGGAAGCTTGCAACAAAAACCGTTGCATCAAACCCTTCCCATTCGCTGGCGAGGGATAACGACTGAATGCAGGGGCGAAAACAAGGGGGCATTGGTGGCATATGCCACTCCCATGGGAAGATGGCGCCCCTCCGGCCGGAAAAAGGCTCCCCGCTGGGAAGGCTCAAGTGCATCCTCCTGGAATTTTATTTTCAGCCAGAGGCGCCCCTCTGTGAGGAAAAGGCGCCCCTTGGAAGAGAAGGCACCCATCCGGAAAGGCTGTGTCCGAAGCGAGCAGCTTTGTTGAGTAGCTGCTGGGTGGACTCCAGTGTGTGCCCTCTGTCAGAGCTGGGCTCCGCCGCACCATCCCTCTGCCATGACATTGGCTCCTCCAGTGTGTGCCCTGTCAGGGCTTGGCTCCGCCGCACCACCCCTCTGCCATGACCTGGGCTCCTCCAGTGTGTGCCATGTCAGGGTTTGTCTCCGCCGCACCATCCCTCTGCCTTGACCTGGGCTCCAGTGTGTGCCCTCTGTCAGGGCTTGGCTCCACGGCACCATCCCTCTGCCTTGACTTGGGCTCCGGTGTTTGCTCTCTGTCAGGGTTTGGCTCCGCCGCACCATCCCTCTGCCTTGACTTGGGCTCCGGTGTTTGCTCTCTGTCAGGGTTTGGCTCCGCCGCACCATCCCTCTGCCTTGACTTGGGCTCCGGTGTTTGCTCTCTGTCAGGGCTTGGCTCCGCCGCACCATCCCTCTGCCTTGACTTGGGCTCCGGTGTTTGCTCTCTGTCAGGGCTTGGCTCCGCCGCACCATCCCTCTGCCATGACCTGGGTCCCAGTTTGTGCCCTCTGTCGGGGTTTGGCTCCGTCGCACCATTCCTCTGCTGTTATCTGTACCATCTGTCAGGGCTTGGCTCCGCCGCACCATCCCTCTGCCTTGACTTGGGCTCCGGTGTTTGCTCTCTGTCAGGGTTTGGCTCCGCCGCACCATCCCTCTGCCATGACCTGGGTTCCAGTTTGTGCCCTCTGTCGGGGTTTGGCTCCGTCGCACCATTCCTCTGCTGTTATCTGTACCATCTGTCAGGGTTTGGCTCCGCCGCACCATCCCTCTGCCATGACCTGGGTTCCAGTTTGTGCCCTCTGTCAGGGCTTGGCTCCGCCGCACCATCCCTCTGCCTTGACTTGGGCTCCGGTGTTTGCTCTCTGTCAGGGTTTGGCTCCGCCGCACCATCCCTCTGCCATGACCTGGGTCCCAGTTTGTGCCCTCTGTCGGGGTTTGGCTCCGCCGCACCATCCCTCTGCCATGACCTGGGTTCCAGTTTGTGCCCTCTGTCGGGGTTTGGCTCCGTCGCACCATTCCTCTGCTGTTATCTGTACCATCTGTCAGGGCTTGGCTCCGCCGCACCATCCCTCTGCCTTGATCGTCATCGGCACAACCTCCGGTGGTGGCCGGCAGTGTCGCTCGCGGCATGTACGCTCCGTAACCTCCGTCTACGTTTTAGGTCTCATCCAGCACCCTTGGTCCGCGGGCGACAAAGAGCTCAAATAGTGGTTTCGAGGTAGGCGTAGCGTGCCAGTTCTGGCGCCTCTTGCCTCTCATAGACACGCATGCAGTGTGACCGCGCCCTGGCAGGGACGTTCCCAGGCTGGCCGGCTCGGTAGACGCGCGTCTGGGCTCATTGCCGCGTCCATTTGGCGCCAACCGGAACCGCGCATTCGTCGCGTCAGCACTTGCCCGGCGACCTGCGACCCCCTGTTCTGGCCGGCGCAGAGTCGTGTCGGCAGCTGGCAGCGGGGTGAGCGCAGTCGGCGGCCGGCTCGTCCCTGCCCCAGGGCAAGGACCCTTTGTGGATTAGTTGATTGCCTGGACGCTGCTGTGGCCGTGTGATATGATTGCGCTGCGACCGGTGCCTGCCCCCGCCCACCATCCCACCGGCCATCGCCACCCACCCGGCCGTCTGTGGGCTATCCGTGGAGTGTCTGAGACCCCGAGACTATCCGTGGACTGTCTGTAGACTGTTTGAAAGCCCAGACTGCCCGGTGGACTGTCTGTAGACTGTCTGAGACTCCCAGCTTCTGTGGTGGAGTGTCTATAGGCGCTGTCGGGGATTTCAAGGCTGTCCGGTAGTCTGTCTGCAGACCGTCTGGGGCTCCCGGGCTGTCTGGTGGATGGTCTGCAGTCTCTTTGCGACTGTCTGCGGTTTGTCTTCAGGCGGTTTGCCGGCTGTTTGTAGGTGGTCCGTCTGTCTGTCGGCAGATGTCGCCTGTCTGCTGCGGGCTGTATTTGTCCATAGCGTTGAGGCAGCTGTCAGCGTGTTCTATTGCTGCTATCGATAGATATTGCATCCCGGCGTAGCAATACCACCCGCGCTTGCATTTGGAATGGCTGCCATACCCATCGCCTGAGCGATTTCCCGAGCTCGTTGACTATTGTCACTGAGATCAGCTAATCAGTAGAGTGACTCGAGGTAGGTGCGAGTGCCGCAGATGGCTGGTCGTGCGTCTACACATCGAACTCGCGAGTGTTTATTCTTGCCGTGAATGTCGTTCCGTGATCTCAGTGCATTTATTCGTCCTACGTTTTCCTTAGTGCGCACATCGCAATAAGGCGCTGCACTGATGATGGTATTTTAGCAAGCTACGCTCGTCTTGCCATCACGCTGCACTGCTCTACCAAATCTGGCAAAAATATACTCGATTTTCCCACCCGAATATTCCGACACAGAGTGATGCTTCGCAGTGGACATTCGTGTGCGTGCATGTCGCTACAACTAATTCTGGATCTAACCGAATAAGATTGCTCTTTGTACACTGATTATCGTTCGTGAAATTGGATGGAGAGTTAATAACTGTCCATTGGGCATATTACTGGGAATGTGATAGGCTGTCCGAGCACGTCCGAGTCAGCTGATCAGCACAGTGGCCTGCCGAGCTGTGGTCTAAGAGATACACTGATTCCAACATGGAATTGCTACTTGACACCACATGCCAGTACCTTACGATGCTTGGCAAATGACTAACACATACCACGTATACTTACACCAATGACTAACACAGACCACGTGTGCTTGCACAAGTCGTCCAATTTCAACACATTTCAAAGTTGATTCTGGAAACGGTTCAAATTAGAAGCGAGGCAAAATGGTAGTGATGCAAGTGCAAGACCTATCATTGTAAATTGCTACTTAATTGAAGAGAGATACAGGGGAGAGAACAGGAGTGAGATGGGGAGGGGAGAGAGAACGAAGCTCTGACAGCTATATATATATATATATCTTTATCTCTGAGACAGAGAGAGAGAGAGAGAGAGAGAGAGAGAGAGAGAGAGAGAGAGAGAGAGAGAGAGAGAGAGAGAGAGAGAGAGAGAGAGAGAGAGAGAGAGAGAGAGAGAGAGAGAGAGAGAGAGAGAGAGAGAGAGAGAGAGAGAGAGAGAGAGAGAGAGAGAGGGAGGGAGGGAGGGAGGAGGGAGGGAGGGAGGGAGGGGGAGGAGAGAGAGAGAGAGAGAGAGAGAGAGAGAGAGAGAGAGAGAGAGAGAGAGAGAGAGAGAGAGAGAGAGAGAGAGAGAGAGAGAGAGAGAGAGAGAGAGAGAGAGAGAGAGCGAGAGCGAGAGAGAGCGAGAGCGAGAGCGAGAGCGAGAGCGAGAGCGAGAGCGAGAGCGAGAGCGAGAGCGAGAGCGAGAGAGAGAGAGCGAGAGAGAGAGAGAGCGAGAGAGAGCGAGAGAGCGAGAGCGAGAGCGAGAGAGAGAGAGAGAGAGAGAGAGAGAGAGAGAGAGAGAGAGAGAGAGAAAGAAAGAGATAGAGTGAGAGTGGGGATGTATAGTGAGAATTACAGCTTTTGTTTAGCTTCACGGTACCGTTAATGTAGGCGCGCTTGTTCATAGCATGTTGTCACTTATCGGCTCACTAAAGTTTTCATGCATTCTTTATGATAAATGGCATGATAAATGTATGAAATGGTAATTGTAAGAATCATTAAGCAATATCATTGTATGAAATAGTCATTTAGCCTGAAATAAAAATGTTCTTTATTAGCTTGTTGTCAACTTCGGGCATTCAGCATCGTGTCAGGCAGCTGAAAACGACTTCAGATCTTCCGACTGCCACGTCCTTGTTCTACTTAATATACAAAAAAGTCGGATGTCGATTCTAAATCCCAGTTTTGCATTAATGCCTTGACCCTTTTAACTGATTCACAAATTCGCCATGCCTTTCAATATAACCCCGTATTTTAACTCAATTCTGACGCTCCATGTGTACAGGAGCTCTATGTGGACACGACACGGAAGCTTCACTCTGACACCATTCAGCCTACCCTATCAGACTATCTGATGTATGCTCCACTCTGACACCATTCAGAAGTCCACTCGAACGCCTTTTGGATGCTCCACTCTGACACCATTCAGAAGTCCCGATCTAACACCTTATGGATGCTCTACTCTGACACCATATTGAAGCTCTTCTCCGATACCATGCGGGAGCCCCATTCTAATGTCACACGAAAGTCCCATTCTGACGGTTAAATCACACCGCACAACAGTTCGACTCCGCCAGCGCTCAAAGGGTGCCTATTCAGCCAACTCATCATTCCCAGCCCACTCAATGGAAGGTGGTCCGATGTCGACTGGCCGCGGCATAGCTGTCCAAGTATATTGCACGGGAACACTGGCGACGGGACGGGACGACATTTCGTGACGGGAACATCTGGAGACGGGACGACATTTCGTGACGGGAACATCTGGAGACGGGACGACATTTCGTGACGGGAACATCTGGGGACGGGACGACATTTCGTGACGGGAACATCTGGGGACGGGACGACATTTCGTGACGGGAACATCTGGGGACGGGACGACATTTCGTGACGGGAACATCTGGAGACGGGACGACATTTCGTGACGGGAACATCTGGGGACGGGACGACATTTCGTGACGGGAACATCTGGGGACGGGACGACATTTCGTGACGGGAACATCCGGAGACGGGACGACATTTCGTGACACAGCCACTGTGCAGGCTTTCGATAGGAAAGACCGTACCGCAATGTCGCCGGCTGGTTGGAAATACTTGGCCTGCGCAATGGTATCGTGTTTTGAACTCATCCCCCAATAAGCTTATTGTGACTCTCGTGTAGACTAGCCATGGAATGTGATCGGTGTGGCGGTGGAAGCTGTCCCTCGGGCACAACTGTCCTTGAAATGCCGTACAGCTTGTAGCATAGTGATTCAGGGTTGTCAAGAAAGTGATTCGTTGGACATCGGTGGAATACCGGTGCATCTGTGGTGAACATATAAACCAATTTCCTGCTAGTTAACGCAGTTATAATTTAACTTTCAAAGAGATCAATGGTTTGTTCTCAATGTTGCGGTATATATTTTAGGAGACAGTACAAAACAAATATATTATTGCATATGTGTATTTCTTGCATATATTTCAGTCTAAGTTATCGGATGCCACATTGTTATAAACGTGCGGAATTATTTCATGATATATGTACTTTGAGACACCGATGTCAGAATTATCCGCATCTGTATGCGATTCATAAATATTACCTGTCTAATATATTAATCCAGTACCTGATACCTGTCGCGTCCAGTACAGCCTGATTACGGCCATTCGGCACGGCAAGCGTCACGCATACTAGAACTGCTCATACTAGAACTGCTCATACTAGAACTGCTCATACTAGAACTACTCATACTAGAACTGCTCAACGGCGAAGCTCAACAGGATGCCGCGTATCTCGACATGGACACCACGCTGTCGGGAGGTGGAGAGAGATCCAGTGGAACGTTTGTGCATTCAACGGCATCACTACGAGCGCTGTAGGGAAAAAGCAAACTTCAAATACTTAATCTACCCTAGATTTTCTGCCCACGATGGCTGTCCGTGTATCGCGACGTGAACACGAATTTAGTTCAGGTGACAATACATTGTCGAGTAGTGTCTCCCGAGCAGTATAGCGCTGCATGAGTACAAGTGTGCATACATTTTGAGTGTCCGGCAGTCGAAAGGGTATCTGCATTATGTAAGCATTTGATAGACGAGCGCTTGCGTATATTCCGGTTCACTAGTGCTACTTGCGCTCTGCATTGTTTAGAGTATCTGTCTACAGGTGATTTTGTTGTACCCTCAATTTTCTTGCGATACGATCGTTTTATAATGAAGCAGTGCTCCCACTTCTTCATCGTGTCGAGCTGATCGTAGCGAACGTTTGCACTCATGATCCCAAGCTCTTGAGAATCTTCGAACTTATAAGTTGTTGGAAGTTGATCCAATAAACTGGAAGCTGCTGGAGCCGACACTATGTGGCCCACGAGGCACGAAGCATGTCGCTTCCGATGACCCATCCTGAACTATTAGCAGTGACTGCCAAACTGCCTGACCTTTGCCTAGTGACCTTTGACCTCTGACCTGCGTCGGCGTTGTTGCAGGAGCGCGCAGACACTGAGTGGAAGTTTGCCCGGAGCAAGTTATGGATGAGCTACTTTGAGGAGGGTGGCACTGTTCCGCCACCGTTCAACATAATCATCACGCCCAAGTCCGTGTACTACATGTTCCGCTGGGTGATACACAAACTGTGTGGTCACTCACACGCTGCTCGCAAGGAGCACATGCGCACCGTCCGGGTAAGCGCTCACCTGTCGCCGCCTCCTCACGTGGACACGACGC